>APFE031506189.1:14475-36400 GCA_000404065.3 Pinus taeda | reverse complement strand
ATTGGTTATAGTAATATCATTTTAATTATGGTGTTGGGGTTTATGACAGGGAACAATCTAACCACTAGAATCTCACGCAGGCTTAGCCGGGAGAGTCCAGATCCAAACCCGATCTCCAGTCGCAAAGCAACAGGACTATAGCTTCTATTTATAACTCCCACCTACCACTACAGCTCCCAGTACGTTCCTATAAATGAGGAAGTGAATTAACAGCTAACTAAAAGGGGACAAATCAACAAAAAATTAACAACTAAAAGGGGACAGGCAAGAGGAGTCTACGCGCATCCTCCTTGTCATCATGCAAGAGGAGTCTACGCGCATCTTCCTTGTCATCATGTTATGGTGTGTGTGGAAATGGAGGAACTACAAGATATTCAAAGACTCAAAGATTCCTTACAAATTTATCCTATATAATATCTCGCATCTTCCTTGTCATCATGTTATGGTGTGTGTGGAAATGGAGGAACTACAAGATATTCAAAGACTCAAAGATTCCTTACAAATTTATCCTATATAATATCTCTGCTCTTTATGATTCGGTCCTAAGAAAGATGCCTAAATAAGTTTGTAGAATGTCTTATGTACCTTGTTTTTATTCTGCGTGAGCTTTTTCAGGCTCATTTTCAGCCTGCAACAGGTTTCCAGCTTTGCTATTTTGTGCATTCTGCCTTGAATTTGTGACTGGCTGCTCAGTCATTTTGTTATTTGGTCTTACGTGTCCGGTGTTCTCTTGCATATCTCTAAATTAGCATATCTGTAAATTTATGTCTGTTGGGATCGTCTTTTTTTTGAGGCCTCACAGGTTGCTACTTTTTGTACCTTATGTACCTTATCAAGCTTCTTATGTTGTCTTGATGTAATTTATATCGTTTTTTCTTCTGAAAAAAAACTAAAAAAACTAAAGAAAGGACGAATCAACAAAAATACCAACCAGTTAACTAACTAAAAGGGAACAAATCAACAAAAATACCAACCATTTTTTTAATTAGAGGAGACCAAAAAGTAAAAAATATGGGACAAATCAACAAAAATACCAACCAGTTTTCTGATTAGGGGAAACCAAAAAGGAAAAAAATAAGGGACAAATCAAGAAAAATACCAACCAGTTTTTTAATTAGAGGAGACCGAAAAGGAAAAATGAAATTTAAAATTTAAGGTTAAAATAACTAAAAATATATCTAATAAATTATTTAGCAAATTAAAATTAAATATGAAACAGTGTTAAAAAGAAACTAGACATAAAAACAAATTAAATATGAAATATAAAACAGTTTTGAAAAAAATACCAACCAGTTTTCTAATTAGAGGAGACCAAAAAGAAAGATGAAATTTAAAATTTAAGGTTAAAATAACTAAAAATATATTTAATAAATTAAATATGAAATATAAAACAGTGTTAAAAAGAAACTGACCATAAAAACAAATTAAATATGTAAAACAGGTCATCCAAAAGATTGCTTGACATATGGGAGTGCCCTTCAAATTTCAGATTTATACCATGTATGTATATGCAGATTCCGTCCGTACCTAAATAGAAAGAAAAATATGGGCTTTGAATATGCCAGCATCCCATGATGGTAGTTGACAACTTCACATGTCCAGGTTCAGCAAAGAACAGATAACAATTCGTTTAGATATTAAATAAAACTATTATCTCCGTGTGTACTATATTTTCCTACAAACTTTATGTACTTCTCCACAACAACTCCAGTTCTGCTTTTCGAGAAGATGGCCAAGAACGGAAGCGATTATTGATCTGTTTGCCCAGAGCACCTCCGATTATTTTTTTTAGAGATTTGGTTCTGTAGGAAGTCCTGCCAATATGACTAAGCAGGAGTTGCAGAATATAGCTTCTCACTGATGATGTTCCTGAAAGGGCTTCCCATGATGCCAAAACTCTAAAGGCTATTAATGAATTCGGTCAAGAAGGGTTTTGATGGGGGGTACTACGAATTGGGATGTGTGAGAAAAAATGGGTACAATTTCTATATATCCTAGAAGTATAGGACTCCATTCTACATGAGTTATGTTGCCAGAAATATCGTAGGGATTTTCTTGCGAGCACAATGTTTGTTGGAAATAATAATCCCAACCATCGCAATAAACAGTAGGACAACAGCCATATTTGTTAGACATATTTTTTGCAAGTTGCGTTTTTGTTTGAAGACATTTTTGAAGGACCGAAGCTAGACGCGAACTACTCAGAAACTCAGAAAAAACATTTAAAGAACTTATGTACTTAGATAAACAAATATAGGCAAGCATTAATTCAATTGCTTTGCCCATACTCCAGGGACACTACTCCACTCCAGGGACACCTGGGCGACTCTGATCACACTTAACAACAACATCAAAATTAATTTCACTTTGTCATGAATTAAATGTAAAATTTGTCTGTTAGTTAAATATGAATGTAAAATTCATTTTGAGAAAGAGATCGTAGAAGAGTAAGACAGTGTGGAGAGGTTAGAGAGCAAGTAGAAAAAGCGTGCAAGTCTCTCTGGAGAAAATTGTGGAGCAATTTTTGGTGGGCGTGTCAAACCCAAGTTACTGTGCTTTACTGTGTAGTGTTGGGCATAAGTTTAAATCACTGTAATTTTTATTTTATTTGATGAATGAGAGGCAGTCTCATGTAAATGTATTTCATGTTTTAGAATTCAATACTAAGTTTATTGTATTGCTCCAAAACCTACTTCCTCATTTTGTCGTGAGCAAATATTATCCATAAGTCTCTGAAATAGTTACGTGGTTGTGCCATATTCAACCTTGGAAAATAGTCTCGCGGTGTGCGAAGGTAGCTTCGCGAAATCAATCGGCTTTGTGATGCGCAAACCTAGTTTAGTGTAAAATAGCTTCACGAAAGGGTTAACTCTTTGCCTCTCCTGTCCGCGAAAACTAAAATTACACTGGCCAAACATATTTCTAACATGGTATCAGCGTAGGTTAAACTTTATTAGTGTAAAAATAAGTGTTTTTACTAACAGCGAAAATTGTTTTGAGCCTGCGTTATCTTTTAAGCATATTTACCAGCAGGTAGAAAGTTTGTTTTTATGCTCAGAAATGGCAACATCAAGCACAATCTTAAGTAATCCTCAAATACCTCAGTTTAATGGAAAAAATTATGATTATTGGGCTATTACAATGAAGGCCTTGTTTTCTTCTCAAAACATTTGGGATTTGGTGGAGAATAGTTTTCAAGAACCAGCAAATGCAGCACCATACAATGTTTTATCTCAACAAGAAAGAGATGTGTTAAGGGACAATAGGAAGAAGGATTCAAAAGCGACGTTTTATATCTTTCAAGCAGTTCATGAAATTTTTTTCCCAAGGGTTGCAACAGCAACGAACTCCAAGCAAGCATGGGACATCCTCCAGACAGCCTACCAAGGCATGGAAAAAGTCAAGACAGGGAAGCTGCAAATGTTGAGGAGAGATTTTGAAACACTTTGTATGAAAGAGTCGATAATATAGACTCATTTTTTACACATGTAAGTGGGTTGGTTACTCAAATCAGGTCTCATGGTGAGACACTTGAGGAAAGAAGAATAGTTGAGAAAGTTTTGAGAAGTTTGCCAACAAGGTTTGAGGCCATTGTTGTGGCCATAGAAGAGACAACGGATTTCTCATAGTTTTCAGTGGATGAGCTTAATGCATCACTCATTGGAGCATTCCTTCAAGAAAAAAGTATCATTTGATCAAGGTCGAGAGGAAGATCATATGCTAGAGGAAGAGGAAGAATCCCATACAGAGGTGTAAGAAGCATCCCTTCAAGTTCGAATGGAAGAGGCAACGATCAAAATCCAAGTCAAGGCCCAAGACAAAATCAAGCATAAGGTCAAAGGTATGATAAATCTCAAGTTCAATGTCATTACTGTAAGAAGTATGGTCATTACGCAAATGAATGTAGAAAGAAGCAATATGATATTAATAACAAACCAAGTGTAAATTTTACAAGAGAAAATCAGAACCATGATAGCATATTTTTAGCTTATAATGTAGCACAAGAAAAACAGAGTAATATATGGTATCTAAATTCAGGGTGTAACAACCACATATCAGGAAACATAGAAATGTTTTCTGATCTAGAGGAGAGTGTGAAATATAAAGTGACATTAGGGGCTGATAGCAAAGTCTCTGTCATGGGAAAAGGAAGAGTAAATATCCTAACAAAGAATGGGGAGAAGAAATAGATCTCTGATACTTTCTTTGTCCCCGGTCTGAAACATAATCTCATGAGCATTGGGCAGCTCATGCAAAAAGGCTACAATGTCTTCTTCAAAAATGATGTGTGCACAACTTTGGATAGGTCTCCAAGCAGATAGTTGATTGTAAAGGTTCAGATGACAGAAAAAAGAATGTTTCCCCTGAAGATAAGATCAGATTTGAAAGAAGGTGCACAAGCACAACCATTAATGAACTCACAAGAGGATGGAGTAAAAGGGGCAGCTGTCACCCAAGTGAATGTTCAAGCAAAGGTAAAAGATGAAAACTAGTTATGCCACTTGAGATTTGGACATTTGAACTTTGGAGGTTTGATTTTTTTTGCATAGGAAAGGCATGGTGAAGGGTTTACCACTCATAGAAAAGACAAATAGCATATGTGAAGGATGTATCTTGGGCAAGCAACATAGAGAGACATTTCCAACAAGAAAGTCAGTGAGGGCAAAGGCCCCTTTGGAGATTGTCCACTCAGATTTATGTGGACCAATGCAGACACCATCAATTGGTGGCAGTCACTATGTACTGACTTTTATAGATGACTACACAAGGAAGACATGGGTCTTTCTCCTAAAACAGAAAAGTGAAGTGTTTGAGCACTTTCGCCAATACAAGGCTCTTTTTGAAAACCAAAGAAGACATTTCATCAAAGTCCTTATGATAGACAGAGGTGGAGAATACATCTCAAACAACTTTTTTCAATTTTGTAGGGAGCATGGAATTCACAAGCAGTTTACAACAACATATACACTGCAGCAAAATGGTGTGGCAGAAAGGAAGAATAGGACCATAATGGAGATGGCAAGGAGTATGTTAAAGGTAAAGCATTTGCCAAATGACTATTGGGCTGAAGCTATCGCTTGTGCAACATATATCTTGAATAAATGTGCAACCAAAAGTGTCCAAAACATTGTTCCTGAAGAGGCATAGAGTGGAATAAAACAAAATGTCACTCACATGAGAGTTTTTGGATGTATGGCTTATGCACATGTCTCGGATGAGTTGAGAAATAAGTTGGACAACAAGGGGGAGAAATGCATATTTGTTGGATACAGTGATGAATCCAAGGCATACAAACTCTATAATCCATTAACCAAGAAAGTCATAATCAGTAGAGATGTGCAGTTCATAGAAGAAGAAGCATTGGATGGAAGTTTAAAAAACACAGTCAATGTCAAAGCAAACATACTAAATGAGGACAGAGAGGAATTAACAACAGCAAGCAATTCCTCAACAGTGACTTCCTCTACTCCTACTCAAGTGCAATAAATAAGACAACAAGCAGCGCCATCAACAAATAATACGACAGTTTCACACAGCCGAGCAAGTGCTTCTCTAAGCACACCGCGAAGCGCGACACCAAGTGACATATCAAGCCCATCTTCAGCAAGCACAAGAAGGCCAAAATTTAGAAATTTAAATGAAATTTATGAGCAAGATGAAGTTGATAGTAGTGTAGGTTTGAATTCCTTATTTACATTATTGTGTCATGTAAATGACCCAATCCACTTTGAAGATGCATTCAAAGAAGAAAAATGGGTTTCGGCAATGGAGGAAAAAATAGAAGCAATAGAAAGGAATGACACATGGGAGTTAGTGAGCCTTCCAAAAGGAAACCATGTCATTGGAGTGAAGTGGGTCTATAAGGCCAAAAGTAACATTGAGGGAAAGATTGAAAGGCACAAAGCAAGACTCGTTGTCAAAGGATACAAGTAGCAGCATGGAAGAGATTACATGGAGATGTTCGCATAAGTTGCGTGGATGGAGACAATGCGCAGAGTTGTGGCGATTGCCGCGCAACATAAATGGACAGTGTATTAGATGGACGTAAAGTCAAAATTTTTGAATGGAGTGATGAAAGAGGAAGTGTATCTCACGCAACCGTCTGGTTATGAGATTGACGGCCAAGAAGACAAAGTATATCGGTTAAATAAAGCTCTTTATGGATTGAAGCAAGCATCGCGCGCATGGTACAACAGGATATATGCTTATTTGTTGGACAATGGTTTTGACAAATGTGATGGTGAGCTTACTCTCTAAATCAAAGAAAGCGAAGGTAAGATTCTTATTGTCGTCTTATATGTAGATGATTTGATTTTTACACGCAGTGATGATTTCCTCATCACTAATTTCAAACAAGTCATGAAGAGTGAATTTGAAATGACTGACTTGGGATTGTTAAAATATTTTTTGGGCATAGAAGTGAAGCAAACAAAAAATGGCATTTTTATCTCTCAAGCAAAGTATGTGGCAGAAATTTTGAAGAGGTTTAAAATGCAAAACAACAAGTGTGCACCAACTCCAACTATCATAGTGTTGAAGTTGAGCAAAGAAGACTGCAGCAGCAATGTCAATCTGACATTATACAAAAGCATGATAGGCAGCTTGATGTATTTGACTGCCACTAGGCCAGATATAATGTATGTAGTAAGTTTGGTGTCAAGGTTCATGGAGACACCCAAGGAAACACATTGGCAAGCAACGAAAAGGATTCTGAGGTATGTCAATGGGACAAAACAGTATGCCTTTTGGTACACAACAACCAGTGATTTCAAGCTGGTTGGTTACATTCATAGTGATTGGGCAGGCACTGTTGATGACAGAAAGAGCACGTCAAGATATTTTTTTCATTTGGGTTCTGGAGCCATTTCATGGGCCTCCAAGAAGCAACCAATAGTGTCACTGTCAACAACAGACGCTTAATATGTCACAACAACAGCAGCAGCGTGTCAGGCAGTTTGGATGAGAAGGATGTTGAGGGATCTTCGTCATGACCAAGATGGTGTGACAACTATTTTCTGCAACAACACCTCAGCTATTGCATTGTCAAAGAATTATGTCTTCCACAAAAGGACCAAGCATATTTATGCTAAATATCATTTTATTAGAGAGTTGATTAACAATGATGAAATTGTGTTGCAGCACTGCAAGTCACAAGAACAACTTGCTGATATTTTCACAAAGCCATTGGCAAGAGAAAATTTTGTTTATCTCAGAAACTGTTTAGGAATTGTCAATGGCAGCAGTTGTGATTAAGGGGGAGTGTTGGAAATAATAATCCCAACCACCGCAATAAACAGTCGGACAACAACCATACTTCTCAGACGTACTTTTTGCATGTTGCGTCTCAGAGTGAAGATAGAAGGACGGAAGCCAGACGCAAACCACTTAGAAACTTGGAAAAGGCATTTAAAGAACTTATGTACTTAGATAAACAAATATGGGCAAGCATTAATTCAACAACTTTTCCCACACTCCAGGAACACCTGCGCGACTCTGATCACACTCAACAACAACATCAAAATTAATTTCGCCCTGTCATGAATTAAATGTAAAAATTGTTTGTTGAGTTAGATGTGGATATAAAATTCATTTTTGAGAAAGAAAGTGCAGAAGAGTAAGAAGGTTCGGAGAGGTTAGAAAGCGACTAGAAAAAGAGTGCAAGTCTCCGTGGAGAAAATTGTGGAGCAATTTTTGGTGGGCGCGTAAAACAACAGTTACTATGTTTTACTGTGTAGTGTTGCCCGTAAGTTTAAATCACTGTAATTTTTATTTTACTTGATGAATGAGCAACAGTCTCATGTAAATATATTTCATGTTTTAGAATTCAATACTAAGTTTATTGTATTGCTCCAAAACCTACTTCCTCATTTTGTCGTGAGCAAAGATTATTCATAAGTCTCTGAAATAGCTGCAGGGTTGTGTGATATTCAACCCTGGAATATAGTCTCGCGGTGCGCAAATTTAACTCCGCGGAATCAACCTCGCAGTGAGCAAACCTAGTTTCGTGTAAAATAGCTTCACAAAAGGGTTAACTCTCTACCTCTCCTGTCCACGAAAACGAAAATTAAATTCGCCAAACATATTTATAACAACGTATGTGTATGAAAAATCGACCAATGGTGCAACCATGATCGAAGCCACCCAAACCGTGGAGATGTTCGCCTCCGCAGCTACCCTAATTACGTGTCCATTTATTCTCAATCATCCCAATTCGCAGCTCGCCGCCTCCCAAACCCCAACATGACCGATCATACACTCATTGGCATCTCCAAAATATCGTCCACGAACATCCAACGAAACCATCTCCTGCAATTCCTGCTCAGTCATATTGGGAGGCATGGATCATCACTGTCCAAGTTTTAGACACCGACAGCGCACGTAGCCACTTTATTGTGTGTGATATTGACCATAATCCAAACATCCACAAGATATTGGGAGTTATGTATATCATTAACTTCACCCTCTGTAATCTGTTTGACACTCTCCATTTTCTATATTTTTCTTCCTTTCGGTCATAAATGATTATGGCTGTCCGAACAGGACTGTATGGAACAGAATAGAGATTTGTCTGCAACTTGCAAAGAGTGTTTCTCTTCTATATTTGGCATGATGTTTTGTAGGGTATTTTCACGAGATGGACATGATCTTCCTCTTCCTGTTCCTGTTAGTGGGGTTTGTTATAAGTTGTGGGTTTGGTTTCGAGTAAATTTTTAAATCATTATTATTATTTTTTTAGTGGTTTCATTGTGGATTCCAGAGGGATGGTGTGAAAATCCAATAAGTAAATTTTGAGCCGAGGATCTGATACTATATTAGGCTTTTCATTACACCAAAACCAACTTAAATATAAACTTCTAAACTATTATCACTATTTTTTTGTTGCCCCCAAACATTTCAAACATTTTCATGGCAGTTTTGATTGTAAATTGTAATTGAGAAATAGGCCGCTGATTTACATCGTCCGTGACGTTAACAATAATTCTTTGTGCAAAAATTTCAAAACTCATTCACCCTCATATTCGACGCTTTGGATTCACCCTCATATTCGACGCTTTGGATAGTTGGAATGAGCAATATTGGAATCCGCTTTCCAGATTTTTAATTTTTCTTTGGAAAAAAATAGGTATATGTTCCTGATTTTAGTTTGAGAAAATATTATCCTCACTAAAAGATTTAGATTTTTTAAAACCCTTTTTAATTTCCATTCTTTGATAACGAAATAAAACTTTAAATTACAGATTTGATCTGAATGTCCATCGTATCATTTGAATCTTAACAAGATTCACTTCAATTCACAAGTAAAGAATCGTTTCCATTGAGGTTTCGATAGATGAATACCTGAATAGATATGGATAGGCTATGGCAACATCTGCTCCATTTTGGTTCGATCGTCATTTTGTCCAATCTTCTTCATTGTCGATCTCCCTGTTCTACACAAACTTCGAATGCAACAAAAGCTCCTGGCATCAATCGCCTTTCCTTTCTTTTATTTCTTGTGATCTTCGCCTGATAACCATGAAAGTTGTTTTTCTCTTTCTATTCACTGCCGCCGAAAAATCATTGGCCAAGGATTTGCATATTTTGTTTGGCCGAGGATGGAACTCTGCTTGTGGAGGAATCCAACGTGTATATATATATATATATATATATATATGCAGTTTATGCAATTGAATTTTTCATGGCCTATCTTCATATTTCTCGAGGTTGTTCTCTGGGAGTCCGCCATTTTGGATTTGACTCCAATCCAAAAAAACACAGAGACGTTATATATATATATATATATATATATATATATGAAGGGAATAAAATCAAAACTGGTCAGGAGTTTTTAAATTCTGTCGTTAGTGACTACCTTCTCACAAATCTGGATTATCAAAATTCATGGGGGAGAAGTAATATGACTTGCAAGTTGCAACATTCATCCAAAAATTTTAGATATTCGGATTATATCATAAAACCTATGTGTGTTTTCGTGATTTGCTCTCAACGTTTACTGTTTTCCGATTTATCAAGAATGAGTAGGTTCACGTTTATGATAATGTTTAGAATACTTATTTGATGCTGAAGGGAGATAATTTTTGAGATGTTCCTTCATAAGCCTAAAAATTATTGCGAACGCAAAAAATTGGTCCCTTTCCAACTGCAACAGAAATAGTTGGATAGAAATTCGATTTGTTGTAGATATTCTAGACTGTTGGATGCCTCAAAGTCGGGCTTGATATTTTGCACATTAATGTGCATTAAATTTTCAGAATTAAATTCCCCTGTAACAGCCGACTTCATTTCTACAAAAGGCTTCACCGCTTATTCAATACGCATATAAGCTTTAGAAGATATTTTTATTATTTTATTGTTTAAAGTCAAATATGAACAATAGTTCTTTTCTATATATATGGCGATGATGTTAGAAGAATGTGATAGAGTCTGAAAGATAGAAAAAGACAGAGAAGAAGGTAGAGCAAAGAAAACAGCCAGAAAACAGAGTCGTTGTGTTTTGGAGCAGCAATGCATTCTACAGGCTGTTTCAGCAACTGTTTGTGTGTTTCAGCAACACACTGTGTGGTGTTTTAGCAATTGTCTGCCAATGCTAAAACACGAATCTATGTTAAAAAATAGAGTTTGTAAAAACAGAGTATGGAGTTTTCAGTTATTCCAGAACTGTAGTTCTGAAGAAGTTTGTAATTTTTATTATCATTTTTATGGTTAATAGAAACAAAGCTTTTCTCCATATCTTCTTTGTCCAGATTTCTCTCATTTCTTTATGTTGAGTTGAGGAACTTCGATTCCTCTGTTTTGTTCAAAATTATCAGAAATTTACAACAGTGGTATCAGAGCATAGTTCTCTGTCCTATTCTATAATTTTGTTTTTGGAATTTTAGCAGAAAAATTTCCAACAAGTGGTATCAAAGCTGGTCTAGGCACTCAGTGAGTCAAAAACAGAGTTTTTTTTTTCACTGTAGGAGCTGTAAGAGGCTTATTGAGCAGATTTTCTCCAGCATAGAAAGTTTTTTGCTTGTTTTAATTATACAATCAGTATCTCTTCTTTACTTATACAGGTTAACATGGCAGATGCTGGAACTGGTTTGACAAATTCCCAATTGGCACAGTTTAATGGGAAAAATCACAGTTATTGGTCCATAACAATGAAAGCATTGTTTTCTTTTCAAGGAATATGGGAGCTGGTTGAAACTGGCTATGCTGAACCTACAGATGCAACAACATTGGTTGCTTTGACAGTAGCAGAAAGAGACTAGTTGAAGAGTGACAGGAAGAAGAATGCCAAAGCCCTCTTTTTTCTCTTCCAATCAGTACATGAAAGTGTTTTTCCACGGATTGCTGTAGCAACAAAATCCAAGGAGGCATGGGATATTCTCAAAACTACCTATCAAGGCATGGAGAAGGTGAAGACTGCAAAGTTGCAGATGTTGAGGAGAGAATTTGAAACACTCAGCATGAAGGAATCTGATACAATAGATTCATTCTTCACTCAGGTTATTGGGTTGATAACCCAGATAAGATCTCATGGTGAGATTCTTGAAGAAAGAAGGATTGTAGAGAAGATCTTGAGAAGTTTACCCTCAAGGTTTGAAGCTATTATGGTAGCAATAGAAGAAACAAAGGATCTGTCATAGTTCACAGTAGATGAACTGAGTGCCTCTCTTATGTCTCATGAACACAGACTGAGTAGAGGAACAGATTCCTCTTTTGGGCAAGCATTCAAGACTCAGATGTCCTTTGGCCAAGGAAAAGGTCGAGGTAGAGAAAATAACAGAGGTCATGGAAGAAGTCAAAACAAAGGCAAAAATAATCTTGCAAGCACAAGCGGAAGGCGCTACAATTAGAACCAAGATGAAGGTTCAAGCAAACAACAAGCTCATGGACAAAGGTATGACAAATTCCAAGTCCAATGTCATTTTTGTAAGAAATATGGGCACTACGCCAATGAATGTAGGAAAAAACAAAATGACATGAATAGTAGGCAGAATGCTAATTTTGCAAATGAAGAAGGTAAGAATCCAAAGAATGTGCTATTAACATGTAACATTGCACAAGACAAACAAGAAGATTTTTGGTTCTTAGACTCATGTTGTAGTAATCACATGACTAGAAATATTGCAATGTTGGCCAATCTAGATGAAAATATGAAATCTGAGGTAACAACGGGAACTGATAGTAGTATATCTGTCAAGGGTAAGGGCAGAGTCAGTATTCGAGCAAGAAATGGAGAATAGATGATTGTGCTAGAGGTATACTATGTACCTGGTCTGAAATGTAATCTTTTGAGCATTGGATAGCTCAATAACAAAGGTTACAATGTGTTCTTCAAAGATGATATGTGTATAATCAGAGACATACCTCCAAGTAAGAAGATCATTGCACAGGTGCAGATGACCAGCAATAGAATGTTTCCTCCCAAACTCAGGGCAGATTTGAAGGAAGAAAGAACTATTGTAGCTGTAACACAAGAAGTCTTTCAGGAGCAAGTGAAAGATGAGAATTGGTTGTGGCACTTGAGATTTGGACATCTCAATTTCGGAGGCTTGAATATGTTGCACATAAATGGAATGGTAAAGGGATTGCCATTGATCAAGAAACCGGACAGCCTTTGTGAAGGCTACATCTTGGGCAAGCAACACAAAGAAAGCTTTCCAGCAGGAAAGAGTATAAGGGCAAAAGCACCTTTGGAAATTGTTCACTCTAATGTGTGTGGACTGATGCAAATACCATCATTTTCCGGAAATAAATATGTTTTAAATTTCATTGATGATTACACCAGAAAAACATGGGTGTACATGCTGAAACAGAAGAGTGAAGTGTTTGAGAAATTTTGCCACATCAAAACTCTTGTTGAGAAGCATTGTGGGCATTATATCAAAGTGCTTAGAACAGATAGAGGAGGAGAGTACATCTCCAAAGACTTTTGGCGCTTTTGCAGAAAGAATGGCATACAAAAGTAGTTCACCACAAGGTATACACCTTAGCAAAATGGTGTTGTCGAAAGGAAGAGTAGGACCATTCTTGACATGGTCAGAAGTATGCTGAAGGAAAAACACTTTCCGCATGAGTATTGGGCAGAAGCTGTCACTTGCGCAGTTTACATCTTGAACAGATGCCCAACTAAAGCTATCATGAACAACTAAAGCTATCATGAACAAAATACCAGAAGAAGCATGGAGTGGACAAAAGAAAACTGTCACTCACATGAGAGTATTCGGCTGTGTAGCATATGCACATGTATCGGATCAGCTAAGGAAGAAGCTTGATAGTAAGGGGGAGAAGTGTGTCTTTATTGGCTATTGTGATGAGTCAAAAGCATACAAACTCTATAATCCATCCACCAAGAAATTAATTGTAAGCAGAGATGTGCAGTTCATTGAAGATGAAGCGTGGGATGGAAGCTTAGAAAAAACAGTGAATGTGAAGACAATTGTGTCTCATGAAGAAGAACAGGAAGGGACAGCAGCAAATAATCCTTCCTTGGTGGCTCCTCCTCCACCACAACAAGTTCAACAAACCACACCACAAGCTGGAATTCGAGCAGCCTTAAGAAGTCAAGGAAGTGCTTCTTCAAGCACACCACAGGGATCAGAAATACCCTCAAGTTCGGATGGAACTCCAAGCACACCAAGAAGACCAAGATTCAAAAATCTGAATGAGATTTATGAACAAGGAGAAGTAAGTAACAATATCGGTCTGAATTCATTATTCGCTTTGTATTGTCATGTTGATGACCCAATTCATTGTGAAGATGTTGTAAATGAAGATAAATGGATTGAAGCAATGAATGAAGAAATTGGTGCAATTGAAAAGAGTAAAACATGGGAGTTAGTGGACCTTCCTGAAGGTAAAGATGTCATTGGAGTTAAGTGGGTCTATAAGACCAAAAGCAATAGTGAAGGCAAGATTGACAAGCACAAAGCAAGACTTGTTGTGAAAGGCTACAAGGAGCAACAAGGCAAAGACTATGATGAAACCTTTGCACCAGTAGCAAGGGTGGAAACAGTCAGAACAGTGTTGTCTATTGCAGCACAACACAAATGGAAGATTTATCAGATGGATGTTAAATCTGCATTCCTGAATGGAGTGTTAAGAGAAGAGGTTTATGTTGAACAACCTCCAGGTTATGAAGTTGCTGGCCAAGAGCATAAAGTTTGCAAACTGAAGAAGGCTCTTTATGGGCTGAAGCAAGCTCCAAGAGCATGGTACAGCAGAATAGATGCTTATCTAATTGAGAATGGGTTTGATAAGCGTGATGGTGAACCCACACTCTACATAAAGGAGAATGACGGTAAGATTCTTATTGTTGTTTTATATGTAGATGATTTGATTTTTACTAGCAATGATGCTTCTCTCATTGTTTATTTCAAAGCAGTCATAAAAAGTGAATTTGAAATGACTGACTTGAGCTTCTTAAGATATTTTCTTTGTAATTGAAGTAGACCAAAGTGAAAATAGTGTTTTCATTTCTCAACTTAAATATGTAGAAGCAGCGTTGAAGAGATTTAACATGCAGAACAGCAAGGCAGCTGTGACTCCAACTGTAATGGCGTTGAAATTGACCAAAGAAGACAGCAGCAAGGATTTTGATCCAAAATTGTACAAGAGCATAGTTGGCAGCCTTATGTACTTGACTGCAACTAGGCCGGACATTATGCACGCTGTGAGTTTAATCTCCAGATTTATGGAAAGACCAAAAGAGACTCATTGGCAGGCATCCAAGAGGATTCTAAGGTATGTGAATGGAACGAAGGGGTTTGGTATTTTATACTCCTCTTCTGAAAGTTTCATGTTGACAGGTTACAATGACAGTGATTGGGCTGGAAGTGTTGATGATAGGAAAAGCACATTGGGATATGTGTTTCATATGGGATCGGGAGCCATCTCATGGGCTTCCAAGAAGAAACCAGTTGTGTCTTTGTCAATAGCAGAGGCAGAGTATGTGGCAGCAACAGTAGCTATAATATCCCTCCCTTTAATAATAAATAATAAATAATATATAATAATTAATTAATAAATATAATAATAAATCACTTAGATTAGATAAATAAATAATTAATCATAATGATATTTAAAAATATACAATAAAATAAATAAAAATAATAAAAATAGTAATTAACTACACTTAAAACTCTAATAAGAAATAAATAGTAATAAAACAAGACGAATGACGTAATAAAAGAATCAGTCAAGCTAACAGTTGAAAGAAGGTTAAAAATCAAGTTGCATGTAGACACATGGAGTGTGTGCATGTGGTTCCCCATCCAATGTTGTTCTATTTAATAGATGGTGAGGAAGATGAGAGGCATTCTTGCATTCCATCATTCCGAGATTCTATCTTTCATTCTCTGGGGAGAATGGTATACTAAGATTTAGGAGCACTGGCAGTAGTCATTGATTGAGGGCTTGGGGGTGGTCAGTTGTAGCATAATCCTGCACAATTGAGTCTACGGTTGGGAGGAGAGTCGTCCCCAAAATCTTGTGATCACTTCGCGGCCGGCAAGTACAGGTAATATAGGTAATTTCAATTGTATGAATTTTTTTTCCATTAAGACTTTAATTTTAGTTTTACTTTGTGCTGTTACATATGGTATCAGAGCTAGTTTAATCGTTAGGGCCTATGGGCATCCGGAATTTTACTTTGTTGGAAATATTAACTTGACTTGTTTTAAAGTTACAGGTTGATTACTTCGAGGAGGCGGCATAAATTTTTTTTACCCTCACTATGCCGTAAATTTTCTTTATTTAATGCATACTTACCCCATAGTTATATTTTTGGTGATTATGTTTCTGCCTGTATTAACTTTGTCTTTGGAATTAAATTTGTTTTTCTGCGAGTTTGAGCATATATACTACTACTACATCCACCGTAATCACTGATCCAAATTTAATCCAAATTTAGAGATACAGGAACCATTTTACAGTTTCCGAATGCGATCAGTAAACTGTCAATTATGTTTATGTTAAATATTTAGATCTACAGCACAGTATCAAGAGTTGAGAAGATAAAACCCAATTCTTTCGTTAAATTTGTAAATATTTTGGGCTGTTAAATCCTTTGTGCGCAATCTGGAATCTGGATTGACTAGCATAGAGAACACAGCCTGTACTAGCCCTTGAAATGTCATAACATGCACATCTGCAGTGTAAGCTTGTAACTTAAAGTATCTTTATTCAAAAAGATTCAAAATTTGACAAAAGCTATAAAGTCGACGGACGATAATCACATTTAATAAATGATCAACAAAATACTGTAAACATCTGTGTGAGTTATATAATTAATGTCGTAGTGTAGTAGATCATTGCTTAAAGACTGTAAGTTATAAAATCAATGTCATAGTGTAGTAGATCGTCGCTTAAGGAAAAATGAGGGGAAAGCTATAGATCCAAACATTGAGAAAAAATTAAAGTTGAGATAACATAATTATCTAAAAGAATCCTGCTTGAAATAGATGATTAGTAGGGATAGGCAGTGAGAAATGGAACGAATTTTACAGTTTTTACTTCATAATGTGGTTTTACTTAGAGATATAGGCTTGTGTGACGTAATTAAACAAAGGGGTGACACCAAAGTTTGAGTCTGCCAGAGAAAGCATCAGCCAATCATAACCATTTTGATCCTTTTTAGAACGGTACATTCCCAGGACCCCTGTTGTTTGTGTGATGTAATTTTCTCTGTTTAGCGTAGATAGTTAATCTCCATTAATTTTTATGTTCTTTAATGTAGATTTTCTTCACAAATCAGATTTTTTAGATCGACTTTATTTGATATTAGATTTATTTAAATTATTTTGAGGTTTAGCATAATTTACTTGGTTATGGATACGGATGGGGCTTTAAGATGATCTTATGCTAAAGTGGTGATTTTATTTTCTTCTATCAGAAAAATATAAGATGTTTGGCTCTACAGAAAATCGTGGTTCCCTTGTTAAAACCACAGAAAAGACCCAAATTGTTGCTCGTAGAAACATTACATATTGATACAACTACTACATGCGGTAAAAAGCACCGAGATTTGAACTCTCAACAGTACGTGTTTTATGTTCAATCACATTTATGGCGATAGATTTAAAGCACAAAATAACTTTCCAAATTGATTAAAGGAATAACC
Source organism: Pinus taeda (assembly GCA_000404065.3). Taxonomy (NCBI): domain Eukaryota; kingdom Viridiplantae; phylum Streptophyta; class Pinopsida; order Pinales; family Pinaceae; genus Pinus; species Pinus taeda. The sequence goes on along the minus strand of APFE031506189.1, from coordinate 19,290 downwards.
TGTAAGACAGTTGTTTCCTTTTTCCAATCAGTTAATCCACCTCTTCGCTTTCCTAATTAGCGGAACTATAGGTTTTGGCTTGCGGATTAAGTTGAAACCAAAGCATTTAAGTGCCACCCTTATCGTCCCCGCAAAATTGCATCCCGTTTGGATAACAGTTATCTATTAGCTTTATTTATAAATTTAGAGTCTCTTCGATAATACGCATAGTGTAGATAATGACTACGTGTCATAAAATCTCTTTAAATTCATCTCTTATCTTTGTCGAATGTCACTAATTGCATAAATGTGTCTAGCATGCTCAAAGAAAGCGCACCACAATAGCAGTAACTAAGTTTGATGTCGAGGGTAGGGAGGTGAGGTGCGATTTCCAAAATACGAACCAATAAGAGATGGAAGAGGCCCCGTCGCAAAAATTTCGAGCTTGAAAGAGAAAGTATGGGCATCATATAACACATGGCATTCTAGTGGGTGGAAATGCTATCGACTCTCGCTCACATGATGAATTTCATGTGTGGACCTTTGCATGTTTTTTTTTGTTTGGTGATTTTTGTATGGTGTCAAGATTCTCATGCCAGAGAGTAGCATTTGAGGCATGACATATGAATTGTGAAATTTATCTCGTGGTAGTACTCCGTTTTCAAAAAGACGCATGGACACGAGTTCGACTCTCATTTTGGTTAATAACTCTGTGAATTTGTTCTCTATTCAATGATATAATATAAGATACATTTTTAAAGAATATCATACATGAGATTCTCTTAGTTGTTATGATTTCAATTCGTTACGAGTTGGTTCACAAAGATACACAATGCACTGTGCATATTTTATAAAACAGAAAAAAATCCCATCAAAAGATAGAAAGTTGCACAATGCACAGAAAAAAATCTCTTCTTGTTTTCTTTGTATGATTTTGAATTTTCAGTGTAACATCTACTGTGAGGTATGCAACATGCTTATTTGTAAGTAATTATCACAGAAGTGTTCTTACCCTTAGGATGTTGCAAGAAGTATTCTAGAAGTGTAACAAGATCAAGTTCAGAAATCTCAGATTTTAAAGGACGAGGTAAGGCAGAGGCAATATTTCTCGTAACTGGTACATTTTGTTACCTTTGGCATCTTCATTGCTTGATTGATGTATAAGGGCCTTTTTCTTAAATGTTTTGTAATGTACCAAGCAAGCCTTCTAGCTATTTAGAGAAAAATTATAAATTCTTCATACAAATGTTTCCATGGGGTTGGCTTTTGCAGCCCAATGGATATTAAATCTGGAACCAATCTATCAGTTCTTCAAGTATTTGGCCCTCCTGGATTTTGCAATAATTTGGCCTCATAAACCACTGTCAATGCACAAGAGATTCGGCCTCATAAACCATTGTCAATGCGCAAGTGATTCGGACTTATAAACCCGCTGCCAATGCACAATGAATTCAGTCTCTCTTCACATATATAACTTGTTCTCTGGCTGATGGGATTTATGAAGAATTCATGGCAGTATGGCTCTTGAAACCCTTGGTCCAGCAGAAGGAAGAATACGGCTCCAAGTATGAACAACTGAACTCTATATAGGCTATTCGACCTGACTTCAAATACCCAAAGAAAGTAGTTCTCAGCCTCTCTATAGAAATCTCGGCCTCCTTACCTTCTGCAAACAATCCTTGCTTGGGAGTAAATTTTCTTCCTTGAACAATTCTGAAGCTAACAAGAAATATTTGCACTCAGCCCCTTGGAGTAGGATGAATATCCCTGCAACACTGAATCACAATGCTAACAATCACCTGCAGCAAATCTCCTCAGATCTTCAGAAATAACAATGAAGAAGAGATCCAACTATCACAGAGTTGTTCCTGTCTTTTATAACCAATCATGCAAGCCGTCTATGCTCTAAAGCAGTTCTCCATTAGATATGAATGCAATTTGAATAGGCACAGATAATTGGGTCTATATTTAAGTTAATGAATCCTTTCACAATGTTTAAATAAACTATTGAAGAGTAATTTGGGTATATTGAACAGTAATGCACTATATATTGTACAAGTTGAACTATTTGTTTTAAGTTCCATCTAGATGTTTCTGGCCTGTAGTTCCAAGGCATGCTATATTGGTTTAAATATGTAGAAATAACATAGATATTGTGGGATGAGAATTGTGCCTTGAGAGTTTTTTTTTACTTCTCTGCTACATCATAACCGTTTTGAAGATTATCTTTAATATAGTCAATTCCTTGATACTGGCAGTATTAAAGGTGCTTGCTTCAAGTATAATTTTTAGTTATTTTTAATGGACACGGAGAAATGACATCTTAAGAATTGGGTTCTAAAGAGCTTTTCACTGAATTGCATCCTCAATAATATTAATTTTCTTTCTTTAATCTATAATTATTTTCCTTGTTTGGCCTTCAGATTGTCTTGAAGAAATTTTTAGAAATTGAAAGAGGTAAATGTCGGGAAATTGTAGTGGATGCTTGATTATTTTTGAGCCGCATTACTTTGTTACATGGAATGGTACAGCATGGTATTTGTAAAATGGAAGGGATCATCATATTTTTGATACAGAATGAAACAACATAGTAGCTAAATAATAATGAAAGTTGTTATTCCATTGTCAAAATAGTCCTTTACATAGAATGGCTTTCTTTATATGGGCATAGAAAATAGGAGTGGCATGTTTTGTTTTGACATATCTTGTAGTTACTTTCTTAATCACTAACTTATTCATGTGTTATCCTCCTGGATCTTATATCATTTCCTCTTGGTTTAGGTTTTAAGCATCCAAGGACGCTAGATAATGTGTACTATAGCATTGCCATAGTTAGATTGTTCACACAGCAATGACCCTGTCAACAACATGACGATTGTTGTGGTAGGATTGTTCTCGAAATAACGATATTTGCAGATGCTGAAAACAGTACTAGATCTGAATGCCTTCTTGCATGGAGCAAGGTATCTACTTCGAGTGATTTTGCTTGTTTTGCTAGCGATTTTACTTGTTTTGTTTTTGTCACAACTTTTGAATATCCACTATGACATCTCTCTGTGAGCTTGGCTAGTTAGGATTTATCTATTTTGTCTCTTTTGGGGGCCATATGTTGATTTCTCATCTTTTGAATATACACCTTGATACACTTGCTTATCCTTGTGTAACTGTTGTTCCACAAATATGCTTCATAGTTGCATCAACCTCCACTATTTATTGAATTCCACTGTCCAAATGTGTTGATGGATTCTCTTATAGTGGGTTTTGAAGAAGTTGGTTTTTCTGGGATAAAGATGCTTCTTGATGTCAGACAAAGAGGTCTTGACGGTATATCATTTGGAGTTATGGCTCGAGCAAAGCCCAATGAGGCGGTGGACAAAGAAATTGGGCTGAGAAGAGCTTCAATGTAGCATATCCATGTTTGTTTTTTTTTTTTGGCTACTCAAGTTTTAAATTGGTTGTAATCATTATAGTTGAACATTAAGTGACATTATCATAATGGATACTTCTTGTATTAGTCATCATAGTCCTCGTACATGTCTTGATCATGGAAATTCCATTTATATTATTATTATTGACACCAAAGCCATCTATGTGTTCAACTTAACCATTTCTATCTCATTTTGATTTTGAAACTGTAATTCATTAACAGACTTGGCTATTGCTTGTCTATCTTCATGTAGGTTCATTGAGTCATTCTGATTAGTAGCTTTATAAATTACGTTGTATTCATGAACCAACATCTCATCATGAACAAATCCTGTTGATAACACATCTATCTGCAAACAATTCAACCATTCAATTCCCACGTAATCCGAATGAGGAATCGTGCGTAGCTTTCCATGGATTCAATTAATCAATGGGTGAATCTTTTTGCAGATAGATGAATCTCCACATCTATATTTTATTCCGCTATTGCGCTCAGCATTTGATAATCCATTTACATCAGTGGGGTACACTCATTTCATTGTCGGTTAATTCTGCGGGTCTAATACTGCTTTGTTTTTTTCATATTTTAGACACCGGAGGTGCGGCTGATCGAGCTATATACGAAGCTATATAACAAGTCTGTAAATTTGTAAGTGTATATCGCAAGATTGCAGGTGTCTGAATGTTTCAAATCACAATATGAGGTTGATCAGTATGGACAGATTTCTTGACAAGCTTACAATTTTCTATCTTAGGCAGGCAATTTTACGCCTAATTATATTGTAATTTAAGGGATTTGAAATGGTGTTGCCATCGCGGGTGCACTTGCAGGCAGACCATATAATTAATAAAATAATTATTTTTTGTATTGGGAAGGCATGACCTTCCCCATCATCCGATCCGGTTCTGGGTCAGGTGGCAGTGTCTTTTCTTTATGGTGTGGAATATTTTTATGCATGATTCATAAATTTTATGACTAAACATCAATACAACTTTTATACTGTGACATGAAAATAGTAACTGAATGTGAGGAAAATGTCACTTTAGTTTTACTTTTCTTCATCATACGACTTTGTTCAAAGCATATAATAAATCATCCGATAGTACTAGTTTTTCTTCATAAAAAGGTTTACGTGGGTTATCCAGAAAGCTTCACTATGTAATTATATTGTCCAGTCATGAGGACTATTCATGACTAGTTTCTTCATGGGCCTTACCTGGTTAAAAGACATCCACTTTGTAGATAATATACTTTCCACAAGATTGATGCTAATCTTGTACTAGGAAAAAGATTCTTTAGTCACGAGACTCGAAGCACTTCTTCGACTTTTTGTGGATATTGAACCACATCTCCGTGATTGATAGAATCTAGATCATTAGTACTCCTTATCTTGCATTCAATGATCATTT
>APFE031506187.1:0-14231 GCA_000404065.3 Pinus taeda | reverse complement strand
AAATATAAATGAGACTAGATCATAATTTAGATACACTAATAATAATAACCTAATGAATTAAATAATAAACCACCACAATAGGTAAAGGACCCTCATCAGTGAGAAAATCTACATAAAATTAAATTATATTAATACCTAAAAATATATATATAATAATCATAATAATCATAAATAAATACTGGAGGAACCCAATATAAAGGGAAGAACATACTCCTGCCAGCAATATATATAAAATACTCAAAGGGACTAAACCACGAAGAAAGCACCCTAGATGAACAGAGGGGCGGGAGGAAGAAACCCTAAGGTGACAGGGCAGGGATCCAACTTCTACTAACCTTCCACCCATCATCTCTGTTAAGATTGATGGGTCTTCTCTCAATTTCAATAGCTTTCCTTAACTTGCGATGATGGAACCGATCTACCCTGGCAATGACTTTGGCCTCCTCAATACAGACATGATGCTTAGTCTTGTTCACATGCTCTGCTAATGCTGAGGACTTTGTTCTTCCATGCCTCAGGTCCGCTACATGTTCGCAAATTCTCTGCTGGATGGAGCGCCCTGTTTCTCCTATATAGGGTGTCCCACAAGAGCAAGGAATCAAATAAACCCCCTTCATGTCTTTGGGGTTAACATGATCCTTTACTGACCGCAGGGAATTACGAATGGTTCTGAGGGGCCTGAAAGTTGAGGGAATATCAAACTTACCAAGGATCCGAGCAATCTTGTCAATGGTCCCTTGGATATATGGAAGATGGACACCTGAATGGCGCTCCTTAGGCTCTTTTTTAATGAACGCATTTTTAGAGGCTGTAAGGAACGCCTTCTGACCTAGGTGCCTACTATATCCGTTTTCCCTTCGTCCAGGCAACCTGGACGCTATAGCTGGCCTGCCCCAATGAACCACGTTGATATCTCAGGTGGCTCTGGCAGAGAGCATTCCCCAGGTTCCGCAGGGCAATCGTTATTTGAAGGTTTTAGTTCCAAGCCACCTCATCAGATTTCTATGACAGCAAAAGAGCAAGATCCGGGGTTGGCGAGGGCTTCGGTAGCTCAATTTAACTCTGGCCGGCTTTCAGGTAACCAGATTGATTTGGAAATCCGCGGATCAAGTTTCCTTCGATCAGAAGGCAAGAGCGATATCTACTCGGGAGACAGGAGCGTTGCCAATCCTCTTTGCCTGTTACGTAACCCGGGAACCCAGCTAAAAGTTTCAACCGATAGTTGCAGAGATGTCTCGCCATCTGGAGCGTTTCAGCAAGCCGAAGGTTATGTGATCGATGCTGTTGGAGTGGCATGCACAGCTTCCGCAAGTAGTAATCGATCTCCCAGTATCGAAGATCTGGTGACGCACACCTGTTTGCACGTTAATTCTCCGAATGTAAGCATCAGCACCAGCGCGGTTTGCACGGAGGTGAAGAAGGTAGGTCACCAGTTCAACATCGGGTTGGACAAGAGTCGCCAGGGTAATGTCTGCGTCCATAAGGATTCCGACGGTGAAAGTCATGGTTATAGTTTAGGGGAGAAGTCAAACGCTAATATAAAAACCATAACTGCGAATAGCATTAATACAGACTTATGTAGAAACGATGAGGGTAATAACGCTAATATAAAAATCATAGTTGCGAATAACATTAATACAGACTTATGTAAAAACGATGAGGGTAATATCGCCAATATAAAGAACATATCAACGAATAACATTAATATGGACTTATGTAAAAAGGATAAGGGTAATATCGCTAATATAAAAAACATAACAACGAACAACATTAATATATACTTATGTAAAGAGGATGTGGGTAATATCGATAATATAAAAAACATATCAACGAATAACATTAATATGGACTTATGTAAAAAGGATAAGGGTAATATCGATAATAAGAATAACAAAAATGAGTACAATAATAAGGAAAATATAAATAACGATATAATTAAGAGTAATTTATATAATGACCATAATAATGATATTACTAAATTATATATTAATAATAAGGGGAATAAGAATATCATAGGTAATATATACAATACTTATAATAATAGGAACTATGATAGTGTTTATAATAATAAGGTTAATAATTCACACAATTTTAAGAATAATAATGAGTCATACAATAACATTAATAAAGAAATGGATAATGATAATAAGATTCCTAATAATAATGAGTCATACAATAACATTAATAATGAGAAGGATAATGATAATAGGATTCTTAATAATAACATTAATAATCTTAATATTAATGATGATATTATAGGTGATTCAAATAAGAGTATGGTATGTCCGGATAGCAATGCGGGTCCTGACAATATTTATGAGCACGAGGACCTTTGCAAAAAGGTCTCTCTTCCCTCGTCTTCGTGGAATAGTAAGGTTGTTAACCTTTCAAGCTATTCCTTCTCCCCGTCTGTTTGTGGTCTTTTAAGCAAGGGCTTAAACTTTGCCCTTGCCCCTAGAAAAATCCCTGTAGATGACATTATTTGTGACGTGGAGCATGGAATTAGAGATCTGCCTGATAATATTAAGGACACCATCAGGCAAGATTGTGTTGTGGTCCTTAGGAAGGCTAAACCTCCTCGAAGGAACCTTAGTAAGGAGGAGTTCGATGCCTTAAAGTCCTTAAATCAGAATGAGGATATTGTGGTCCTTAAAGCGGACAAAGGAGGGGCTACGGTCATCCTCAACAAAGATGATTACCGTAAGAAGATGTTAGATCATCTTCACAACAGTGGCAGTTACAAAAAACTTGCCAAGAACCCTCTGAAGAAAATCTCTAAGACAGTGGCTCACGCCATCAAGTCTAGCAACTCGGTGGGTGCCCTGTCCCGCAAGCTCATTGAGAGCAATCCCATCGCTCCTAGAATCTATGGGGTGCCTAAAATTCACAAGGAAGGGGTCCCTCTGAGGCCTATTGTCAACACCATCGGGGCTCCAACCTACCTTCTAGCCAAGTTTCTGGCTCTTAAGCCTAAGCCCCTAGTGGGCCGCACTGAGTCCTTCGTGAAGGACTCTGCATCCTTCATCATGGATCTCAAAGATATTAGGCTGGACCCTGAAGACATTCTTGTCAGCTTTGATGTGGTCTCCTTGTACACGTGCATTCCTATTAAAGAGGCCATGGAAGTGATCTATCGCCTAACAGATCCAGACACCGCGCATCTGGTTGAGGTATGTCTCACTTCCACATTCTTCTGTTTCGAGGGTGAGTTCTTCGAACAGACCTGTGGTGTTGCCATGGGTTCCCCCCTCTCCCCGATCGTGGCGAATCTCTTTATGGAAGATTTCAAAGCCAAGGCTCTTGCCTCGGCTCGTCTCCCTCCTAAGCTGTGGAAAAGGTATGTAGATGACACTAATGTCATCTGGTCCCATGGCCATGAGGAGCTAGATTGTTTGCTAGATCACCTCAACGGCCAGTCCTCAGCTATTAAGTTCACAATGGAAAAAGAGGTCAATGGCAGCCTCCCTTTCCTGGATATTCTTATTTCTAGGAAGAAGGACGGCTCTCTCTCCCACGCAGTGTTCCGTAAGAAAACGCACACAGAGCAGTATCTTCACGCGGATTCCCATCATTTCCCTGCTCAGAAGATGGGTGTTCTTAACACCCTAGCTATGCGTGCCCTCAGGATTTCGGATAATGAAAGCGTGGAGAGAGAGAGATCCCACCTCCTTGATGTCTTTTTAGAAAACGAATATAGTAGGCACCTAGGTCGGAAGGCGTTCCTTACAGCTTCTAAAAATGTGTTCATTAAAAGAGGAGCCTAAGGAGCACCGTCTAGGTGTCCATCTTCCATTTATCCAAGGGACCACTGACAAGATTTCTCGGATCCTTAGTAAGTTTGATATTCCCTCAACTTTCAGGCCCCTCAGAACCATTCGTAATTCCCTACGGTCAGTGAAGGATCCTGTTAACCCCAAAGACATGAAGGGGGTTTATTTGATTCCTTGCTCTTGTGGGACACCTTATATAGGGGAAACAGGGCGCTCCATCCAGCAGAGAATTTGCGAACATGCAGCGGACCTGAGGCATGGAAGAACAAAGTCCTCAGCATTAGCAGAGCATGTGGACAAGACTAAGCATCATGTCTGTATTGAGGAGGCCAAAGTCATTGCCAGGGTAGATCAGTTCCATCATCGCAAGTTAAGGGAAGCTATTGAAATTGAGAGAAGACCCATCAATCTTAACAAAGATGATGGGTGGAAGGTAAGTAGAAGTTGGATCTGTGCCCTATCGTCTTAGGGTTTCTTCTTCTCACCCCTCTGTTCATCTAGGGTGCTTTCTTCGTGGATGTATGGTTTAGTCCCTTCGGGTATTTTATATATGTCGCTCGCAGCGGTATGTTCTTCCCTATATATTCGGTTCCTCCAGTATTTATTTATGATTATTATCATTAATATATATATACTTTTAGGTATTAATCTAATTTAATTTTATGTAGATTTTCTCACTGATGAGGGTCCTTTACCTGTTGTGGTAGTTTATTATTTAATTCATTAGGTTATTATTAAAGTGTATCTAAATTACGATGTATTCTTGGATCTAGTCTTATTTATATTTTTATTTGTGATTGCTTCCATTTAGTCATTTATATTCAACTATATAAACCATTGAACATAAAGATAGCTTATCTAGATTTTTTAAATAAACGCAATTATTATATCTTATATATATTATTATATATATATATATATTATTATATTATTATATTAATATGATATAGATATATATATATATATCTCTTAGAAATAAATTAAATTATTTTCCTCTTTTACTTGCACTGCCTTAAGATCTGTTTTAATAATTTTATTAACAAATTAACATACCTTCAATAAATAATACATATATATATTTAGTAATAATTTTAATAAATTAAATAAGAATATATAATTATGTAACTTAAATTATTCCTTCAAGAAGTCATTCAACCAATAATCATTTAATAAGAATCTTTAAATAACCTTTAATATTATTTTATTGAACCCAATGTTATATAAATGAATAAATTTCTTTTAATACTATTCACCCATTTATTATTATACCTAATTTCTCTTATTCCTAGAAATAGAGTATTATATTATTATTCTTAATATTATAAATATAATAATAAGATTAAATTTATTAATATAATTTTGGCCCAGGTCCTAGAGTCAAAAGTAGCCGTTGGAGTCTAAGCTCAGTCAAAAATAGCCGTTATGTAGCTGTTGGAGGCTCTGCTCAGTCTATTTAACTTGCTAAGCCAGATCTGTTTCTTCAACTTGTCCTGATGATGAACCACACTTGTTGGTTCGAAACGCGTCGACAAATGTCTTTTTCATGTGATTTACGCCGAAGCTCTTCTTATAACTATGATGAATCACAGAAGCCTCAATTCTACAAATATATCTCCTTCAATAATTATCCTAAGAACATCTTTAAGGGTTAGTGTAATCTTGCATCACCCAAAAAAGCATTTGATGTAATTGTTAAAAGCTCTTGTGAACCGTTATCTAACTCATTATAATGAAATAAATAATTATTAACTATGGTTATATTTTTTCAGATAAGAAAAAATGTTGATTTTATTATACAGATAGTAAAATCGGTACATCAAGATCCATCTAAATGCGTCATAAAAATTGTATATTTCCACCCAAACCATCAGTGGCCCAAGAGAAATGACAAAATAGTTACTGTCTAGAGACTGTACATAGTCCATGTCTCCATAATAAAAGCCATATCCAAAAACAATAAAAAAGGGACTACATATATCAAAAACCATCCAAAATAAAGTCCAAATATATGAGAAAAACATGTGCCCAATGAGCAACCTGATGTGGACACAACAAAAGAAACAAAAACAATGTAATAACAATGGAGACAAAGGTCAAGGAAAAGGCACAAAACTAGCATCTATCGAACATCCATCTACCTCTAGAGTGATATGAAACCCCTCCAGTGAGTCGAGGAGACCTTACTTAGTTAAAGAATCTGCAACAGTGTTGTGTTCTATATGTAAGTGTTGTATAATGATGCCCAATAGAGTGTCATGAAGATATTTGATGTGCCTCAGCTAGCCCCATATATGGGGATGTGAAATGTGTGAAGATCCCAAGACATGATTGATGATGGTTGGGAGTCTTCGTAAATGTTGATGTTGTGGATGTCTAGAAAGTCTGCAAACGAGAGCAACCCCCAAAGCGCCATAGCCTCTACCTTCATGTTAGTCCCACCTCCACCCCCTAGTAGATCATATATTGTGTGTGGAAGTCCATGCAGATTCAAATCCCTCATCCACATCTGCCACCCCGTTCATCACCGTCAAAAAAACCAGTTGGGTATGATATAAAAGGATCGTTAGTCTCATGAAACACTGTAGGTGGATGAGGCAATGGATGCCATAGTGGATCCATCGAAGTGTGTATTTTATCTATGATCATATCAACATTGAGAAATTTGTTATCAAATATAATGATGTTTTTAGCTTTACAAATCTCCTAAAAAATGTGCATCGAGATGGCTCGTCGATGCCTATTTTAGATACTCCACCAAAGCAAGCATGTTTCAATAGAACATTGGTCAATGTATGTGAAGGAGAGAATGAAAAACAAATTGTGACAAATTTGAACCGCAATAGAACATCTTAACCAACACCTTAACCATGTTTAAATCACAAATGATATTCTATATAAGTTTTTAATAAGTTGGGTTACTTGAATCCCCTAATTTACCATGGTCAAAATCTTCTCATGTGATAATTAAAAAGTATATCTCGTTCGATAGTTATGTACTTTTATTTTTGATGTCTTCCTACATGTGAATATTATGGAGAGAAGAGTAAAAAAACAAAAGGAAAAGAATAATATCTTTTGTGAATGGGAAATCATGGGTTACTATTTAGTTATGTACATTGGACTTTCTAAATGCTTTTATATCATAGGTTTCTATTTTGTTATGCGCATTGGACTTACTAAATACTATTATAGTTAATGTTTTCTTATAGTGTCATAGTTGATGTCTTCTTACATGTGAATAATATGGAGAACATAAAATAGGAAAAATGATAAAATCATTAGGTAGGAAAAAACATCAAAATAAATTAATTTTCGTTTTTATTGTACATCTAATGAAAATAATTATATTATTCATAATGCATCTAAATGGGTGTTTAATTTTCAAGCAAAAATTTCAAATAAAATTTGTTTAAATGAAATGCGTTAGAGAGTAAAAGCTTAAAGAAACATGTTTTCTCATGTATTTTTAGTTTATCTCAAGTAATATTATTAAAAGTATGCCGAGAGGGTAACTTAATTTTACATTCAAAGTTGCTTATACTTGAAATTAAAAATTATAAGAACATATTTAAAATATGATTATATCTATCTATATATATATATATATATATATATATATATATATAAACAAAATTATCTCTTTATGGTTGGAGTTGTCACATTAAATCTTATTGGTTTGTTTTTTGATGTTGGTTTGACCCACGAGAGATTTGAACTTTGAATACCATGATTTACATAATATGATCACCAATTGAGTTCCCGTGAGCTAAATCCTATTGGTTCTTTTAAATTTAATAAAGACAACATCTTTTTTTTGTTTGAAATCCATTTTTAACCTTAAATTACCCTAATTAGTAATATTTGAACCCAAGGAAGGTAAACAAAGTTTCTCCTCCCTAACTACCCAAGATAGACTATTTAATATATTAATAATAATTAATACAAGTATTATTAATTGAAATAATTCTATATAATAATTAGTTAAATTGAACATTAAATAATCAATTAAATAAATGAAATTAATTAAAATTATACATTGTCAAGTCCCACTAGCACAACCGGTTGAGGATGTGCCTTGTCAACAAGGTGACCCAAGATCAAACTTCACAAAGTTTGTTGCACCTGTGGTATGGGGAGGAGACACGCTAAAATATAGTTAGCTTAGAGTTGTTGTGGCCCAGACCGGGTGGATTTGACAGCTTAGATGCCCCTAGGTCACGATTTCTTAAGCCACAGGTCAAGTCTGAAGACAAACAACTTAAAATTAAAAAATAAAAAATAAAATTAGACATTAATAAAATTTATTAAAACATGCTTTTTGTTTGCTAGGTTGAGTCCTAGGCCAGGTGGATTTGATGGCTTAGATGCCTCTGGGTTGCGGTTTCTTAATACAGGTCAAGCCTGGAGGAACACAAACAACTTACAAAAAAAAATAAAAAAATTAGACATTAATAAAATTTATTAAAACAATTTTTTTGTTTGCTAGGTTGAGTCCTAAGATGATTTGCATGCCTAACTTATGGCTAGAGTAGCCACTATTTAGAGGCATCTAAGCCATCAAAAACACATTGGACCTACACCACACCAACCCTTAACATGACTAAATTTTCTCCCACAAAATTTGGAATCAATATCCTTTACACCATAAAGTATCTTAACAAAATATCATATCACTATTTACTTTAGAAAAATTAATTAAAACAATACAATTTTTACTATAATATTACAATCATTTCTAAATAAAAAAATATAATGTTAAAAAACATTTCAAAAAAACATAATGTGATATACAAGTATTGCAACAACGTTACAAGGTTGTTAAATGGTTAATTTAACTAAATAAATATTAAAATAAATAAAGACATAATTCTCTTTCAAAATTGAATAAATTAATGTTAATTAATTTTTACAATAATTAATTTTTAACTTATCATTATAATCCTTATTCTTCAAAAAATTTTAATTTCTTTTTGCAATTTAATTCATTAAAATTAAGAGAGTAAGATCAATTGGCACGAGACATGTTGATAAAAATAACCCCTAAAAATTTTAATTTCTTTTTGCAATTTAATTCATTAAAATTAAGAGAGTAAGATCAATTGGCACGAGACATGTTGATAAAAATAACCCCTATAACACATGGTTGTGAGAAGAATTTTATGGATCTTTAACATCTCACACTTTAACATCTCACCGGCCCGGCCCGGCCCCACCAAGCTATCGATGCGCTCTTTGTGTAAGATTTGCTTTTCAGAGTTCATATGGTTGAAAGGCTCCCACATGTGGGTATGAATTCAAATACCAAGTACGAATTAGTTTGTTTGAGATTGATGGCTTCTTTATTTGTCATATAAGCAATAATGAGGGTGTTGAAAGTAATGCTTCTATGTGTATGATGTGATCTAGGGGTTGTCATTATGAGTCCCAAGGTGTCAATCTAGAAGTTGTTTTTCCCTATGTTTGAGTTGTAGTTGTGTCATTTTCGAGCCATAGATCCACTTTCTTATGATCTAGAATCATTGAAGTCTGTGATCTATGTTCTATGTATTTGTAATTTTGTGATGAATAAAGATATTTTTCTAACACAAATATATGAGATTTTGAATAGTTGTTTCATGTTATTATTTTTCTTAACATTAGAGTTTTAGTAAGTATCATTATTTTTATGTTAATTATTTTTTGGATGTTAAAAAAAATAAGAAAATGTTATTTAATAATAAAGAATTTTTAGATGTTTTTTCATTCTTTAAAGCATGCAAGTTTGTCTATCCAATTTTTTTCCTTTAATTATTCTATGTTTTGATTCTTATTTAAATTTGTTCCTACAACACACTATAAATATTCTATAGTTTAAACTTTTTTAATTATAATCAAAAGATACAATTCTTTGTGAAAATGTAATTTTACATTTTTCAATACATAAAGGTTCAAAACTCTAAGCCACTTTGACTATGTAAATTATACAATTTAAATATACAATTTCAACAATTTTTGAACAAATTTAACTAAAAATTATATTTAAAAAACTCCAAAATATAGAAAAATGAAATTAAAGCTATCTATATAAATCATTATACATGAGAAAATTTTGAAATAAAAATAAATCATTTAAAGGTATGACAATGAAAGAAGATAATCTCTTGATGCGTGTTTCATTAAAAATGAAATTAAAATTTTCACATTTCATATTAGGTTGAAAGTTATGTATAAGTTGGAAGCTATGAGAAATTTTTGAAATAAAAATAAATCACTTAAAAGTATGACTTCCAATATAAAAACGAAAGAAGAAAATCTCTTGATGCAATTTCATTAAAAATATAATTATAGTTAAGTGAACACTAAGGAAATTGAGTTGTTAATAAAAAAAAATTAATAAAGAAATTTTTAATCTTATTTCTTTCATTCAAAATAACATATTTGTAACATTTTTAACAAATTTATATTTAAAAACAATTGAATTTAAAAACTATGATTAAGAGTTAATTGAAAATAACTTTATTAATAATTGAAAATCTATTGCAAATAATAAAGAAAATATAGAAATTTATTCCAAATGATTAATACAATTTTATTAGTAATATTATTTTTATCAGATGAAGTTATAATTATAGTTAAGTCAAGGAAATTAGGAAATTGAGTTGTTAATAAAAAAAAATTAATAAAGAAATTTTTAATCTTATTTCTTTCATTCAAAATAACATATTTGTAACATTTTTAACAAATTTATATTTAAAAACAATTGAATTTAAAAACTATGATTAAGAGTTAATTGAAAATAACTTTATTAATAATTGAAAATCTATTGCAAATAATAAAGAAAATATAGAAATTTATTCCAAATGATTAATACAATTTTATTAGTAATATTATTTTTATTAGATTAAAGTTAGTCTAAACACCCTCAAAACTTGTTGAAAAAGATAATCTAATAAAGAAATCTATTCCCAATAATTTAATACAATATTTTTAATATTATTAATATTATTCTCATATAATAAAGATAATCTAAAACCTTTTTAATGATAAAAACCAATTTCTAATTTTTTTATATTATTATTAATATTTTTTACATCAAAATAGTGTTAAAAATCCATTATTTAAATGATGAAGACACTCTACTTACCATTATTGGATAGTTTATAAATTTATTGATATTTTATTTATTTCAAAAAATATTTAAAGGTAATCATTCACCATCAATCTACACCTCACTATCAATCTAAAAAATCTTAAACCGTTATATTATATATATATATATATATATATATTATATATAATAAATAACTACTAAACCAGTAATAAAAAGATAAAGATATAATAAAACTTTGAACATGATACTTCAACAAGTGGATAAAGGTTATCTACGATTTTGCTTTTTTTTCCAACCTTTTTTTATTGATTTATCATATTTTTATCCCTTATATTTTCATTTCAATTGTTTTACCAACTCATAAACAATTCAGCTTTCACTTAAATGACACTTTAAGAACTGAATAAGGGTTATTTATGATTTTGCTTTTTACTTTTTATTTTTTTTAATTGATTTATCATATTTTTTATCCATTATATTTTCATTTCAATTGTTTTACTTCTTTCACTTAAATGTATTAAGCTGCATGAAAATTTAAATAGCAAAAAAAACAAATTTTTATTTAAAAAGTAATTTAAAAATATAAAATGAAATATAGTAATAATTTTATCAATTATGTATTTATTTTGTAATTAAATTATTAAATTTTTAATTTAATTATTAATAATTATTAGGTTTGTAAAATTTAATTTTTTCTAAATATTTTAATATTATTTTTTATAATAATTATAAAATTAAATTAAAATTAATTATATATATATATATTTTTTATTAAAATTAATTGAAGATAGATCCCTCTCAGGTGGTAATCATTATAAATTGGCTTAAACCCAAATCTATTAAAAAAGTTAGAAGCTTTTTAGGAACAGAACAATATTGGAGAAAGTTCACTTCTAATTTTTCCTTAATTGCAACTTCCTTACATGTTTTAACAATGCTTTAACAAGATTGAACAAGCTTTCGACATCTTGAAAAAAAAAATTAGTACAACACCAGTACTAGCACTGCCATTACTGCCATGTTATATTTAGATATGTGATATTGATATACTTTTATAATAAAATTTATTTAAAAATAATAAAATGACATAAATATGACGGTATTACATTATAATTAGCCCATATAATAATTTTTTTCCACATTTTAACATTTATTATGATGAATTGAGGAAGCATAAAAGTATCATATACGATATGGAAAAATCTCTATAAAACTAATGATTTTAATGCGATTTATTATTAATTATTACTTTTTCGCATTAAGTCGCATTGCTTTTGCGAGGGCACCCAATTCGATTTACGGTACAGAATACGCTAAGAATCGAACCTGTTACCTCTGGTAAAGCTTCCACCCCTTCAATTATGGCTGCCTTTCTCCCTCTCCTTTATGACGGCTTCCAGAGGGTATTTCATAACCGTTGTGAAGTCCTGCGTCTCAGACAGATCGACCGTCTCCCCCGGCTTGCATTCCCACGTGAATTCCTGAACAAGTCGGGCGACGATGAGATTTAAATGGAGCATAGCCACCCCTAAGCCAGGACACACCCTCCGCCCTGCGCCGAACGGCATCATCTTTATCTCCTTCGTTCCCGTCAAATCCACTTCCATACCCTCATCAGCAAACCGCTCCGGGTTGAATTCCGACGGGCTCCGCCACACGGCGGGATCCATCCCTATGCCCGCCACGTAGAAATTGACGGATGCATCGGTGGGGACATTGTAGCCGGCAAGTTCGCAGGGCTGGGTGACGGCGTGGCTGATGACAAAGTGCCCGGGAGGGTGGCGTCTCAGGGTTTCCTTCACCACGGCCTCGAGATAAGGCATCCGCTGGAGGTCGTCTTCCTCCGCCGGTTTTCCCTTGCCAGTGACTCTGACGATCTCGCCGTA
Source organism: Pinus taeda (assembly GCA_000404065.3). NCBI lineage: Eukaryota > Viridiplantae > Streptophyta > Pinopsida > Pinales > Pinaceae > Pinus > Pinus taeda. The sequence goes on along the minus strand of APFE031506187.1, from coordinate 1,485 downwards.
TAATCTTGCTTGTATGTCTTGACGGATCACCAGATTCCCCATCAACCACTGCAGAGATGTCGTGGTAGTGTCGGTGCCCGCGTTGATGAATTCTGAGCAGAGCGCCACGAGCTCGTCGTCGTGGAGGCTTCGGCCGCTGTCCACTGTCAGATTGAACAGAGTGTCCACATACGCGCCGCCTGCTGGAGGCGGGGTATCGCGGCGCTGGTTTATGAGGGCAAGCAGGGTTTCCCGCTGCTTCCGACGGATCTCCGCCATCCGTGCCCGGCGCCGCAGGTAGGAAAATCCCGCAATCGCTATTCCTTCATCCAGGCCTCCGCGGACCAAAAGGACCTCCCGCAAGACGTCCTGCGCGGATATTACCGTCTTCTCATCCGGCTTGCTACCAAAGCACATCCACAGGAGGATACAGAAGATCGCGGTTCGAAACTGCTCCACGACGCTCACCGCTCCCCCATTGCGAGCCGCTTCGTTCCTTAGGTTTTCCACCAGGCGGTCTATGACACATTCTCTCAGCGCACCGAAAGCCTTCATCGCCGAAGTGCTCAGGGCTTCTTTAACCAGATTCCTGCGAAGGCTCCGCCACAGCGGGCCGTATGCAGCCGAAGTGATGTTGTGCTGGTTGCTACTGAAGATTTTCTGCATCCCGAGGGCGGGCGGGCGGTCAGCGAAGACGGAGCCCTTCTGTACGAGCGCCTCGTGGGCAAGCTCGCGGTCGGTGATCATCAGCAGAGGGCGGGAACCGAGCCACACAGTGAATATTGGACCGTATCTCTCATGGAATTTCTTCACTGAGGTCTCGAACGCGCCGCTGGAAAATCCAATCTGAAGGACGTTCCCTACGATCGGCCATGCCGGGGGTCCTGGCGGCAGGTTCCTATAACGCCATATCTTCCAGAGAAAAAGTCGGAGGAAGAACAAGGAAAATACGAGGACGAGGACAGCCAGAGGAAACGAATTGAAGCCAAACGGAATCGCCATGGAGATTCGTGCGAAAGGGGGTCATGCGCAGGGTGTCTTCTACCCGTACATTTAAGGAGACAAGACCCTTCACAGTGGGGAGATATTTTGTTTTTAATAATAATTTATTTTTGTAATCATTATTTCACTTAGTCTATTAAATGTATTTATTCTATTTCAGAGTAATCATATACTATTATTTAATGGATTTTATGTGCTTACTGGATTAACCTAGTAATAGATTTAAAGATTATGAATTTTCAGTGGAGGGTGCACATAAAAAGTAACTATGGAAGAAAATCCTTAAAAAAAGAAGAATATATCTATTATAGTATAATAGATTTAAAGATTATATGATTTTACTGGAGAGTGAACATAAAAAGCAACTGTCAAAGAAAATCTTTAAAAAAGGAAAAGAGAACAATAATTTATAGAAAACAACAAAACTCACTAAAGAAAATCTTTAAAAAAGCAAAAGATAACAATAATTTATGGAAAACAACCAAACTCATTAAAGAAAATCTT
>APFE031506186.1:162932-184017 GCA_000404065.3 Pinus taeda | reverse complement strand
ACTCCTCTTATTGTGAATGGCCACCGCTTGAAGATCTATCATAAGCCACTCTCAAAAGAGGACTTTGTCAAAATATTTCAAGAAAGTTCTGCAATGAGGCTAGTGGAGAAGAATCCTTCTCCTCCATTAGCCTAATCTTTATTTCTTTCTGTTTCGAAAAAAAAATAAAAAAAAATAAAAAAAAGAGAGAAAAATTTGTATAAGCCTGAAAACCAATCTTGGATTGGCAGTCTTATGCAGAAAATATAAGGTGAAAATCAGGGTCACCTGACACTTTATATTTTCCACCATCATCTTCATTCCATTTCGCTTCTTCCATTTCATTTCGTCATTTCATTCACTTCATTCACCATTTCATTCATCCAATCATTCTCACTCCACCTCATTTCTTTCCATCCATCCATCCATTACATTCCATCTCACCAATAAAGTCATTGTCAGATTTATTTCACACAGCTAAAGTTATTTTGTGCAGACAGAAGGGTATTATTGCAATTTCTACAGCTGAGGAGAAATTCCGCAGCCAATATCCCAATTCCGCAGCCAATACGCTTTCTGCACCTGCATAAGAAAAAAACACAGTCTGTTCTAAGAAGAAATCTGCAGTAGAAAAGTCATCAGCAAGAAAATTTGAAAAAGGTCATGTAGCAGCAACAAACAATGAAAGGTTAGCAAAAGGAATCAAAATGCGGACACCTAAGGTATGATCTAATTTCTAAACCTATGGTTATAACATTTTGCATGGTTTTCGGGTTGTGTTTTTTGCCATTTAATGTAATGATTACCAATCCTCTCCATTACTCGACCGAAATCCCCGTATCTCTCAGCCCTAACGGCCACCATTCATTACGATTTCAAAGCTCACACACGGCTGCTCTTCCATTTAAATTTTTGTACCTAAGTGACGTAGACAATTGTACTACGACTCTCTGCGTTATGATTCCGCAGCCAAATGTACACTCGTGACCAGGGTTGGAATTTGACGGGCAAAATGCCCGTCACAAGGCATTTTGACCGTATTTCACATTTAAAAATTTTAAAAAGCCGTTTTTTGTGATGGGCTTTCAAAGTTCTAAAACGTATTTTTTACTGTTCACTTTTTTGCAAAAACGTCATTCTACCCTCTCAAACAACAACCTTATAAAGAAGTGCAGTAATATTTGGAATTCTCTAATATTTGTTTTTAATGAAATAAATTAATTTCATGTTATTTAAAGTTATAGGTGTATGTTATTTAAAGTTATAGGTTTATATTTGATAGCAGTAATATATTATATTGAGTGATTAATAATTAAGTACCGTAATATTTGGAATTTATATTATAATATTTGTTTTTATTTAAATAAATTAAATTTATGTTGTTTATATTTAAATAAATTAAGTTTATTGGGTTTATTAAAATTGAACTTTATCTAGATTTCGTGATATTATGATGGTGGAGAGGATGGGCATTGTGGAGGATAGTTTTTGGTCAACTCCAAAGTTTTTAAGATGGAATTTTTTTTTTGAAGTTTTTTGTTTATTTGGTGAAAGAAATCTATTTGTTTTTACTGAAATTGTAACATTTAAATTATCTAATAGAAATCCAAATTGACAAATTAAAATAGGAGTAGATTGATTGCAATAACAATGAGTTGGGTGTGAGTAAAATAGATTTCTAGATTTACTCATAATTTTTGTATATGTGTTTGGGAGAAGCACTGAATCTCGATGGTTTGGGAGTTATGGATCCCATCCATGAGTAAAACAACCTTTATGATTCAACAAATCATTTAGTCATGGTCACGTTGTTTTTTTCTTATTATAAATATGTGAGAAAAAATTAACACAGTGGTGTGATTGAAAAATATTTTTTTAATTAAACCTTTATTGATGAAGGGTCGATTTATTATCAAAACATTTTGATTGAAGAGCAAAATTTTAGACATAACGTTCCTTGACGGCCAACATAAAAACCGAAAACGTCAAAAAAAATTTATTTGACAGGTAATAAAGAATCCAAATTCCAACCCTGCTCGTGACCGAAGTCCAGGGACTTAACCGTTTCCTCTCATCATTCATAACCCTCCTACGCATGTATAATCTCATTCACGCAGTTGATCACTTCCGCATTTTCCTTGTCTTTCACTGCTCTGCCTTATTCACTACTCTGCCACCGTAACCATACTCCGTTTCATTTTTCTCCTCTGCTAAACTTTGACCACTGTTGTGAGTGTATTACGACTGTTATGTTGAAGCCGTAAAGCTATTGTGTTGAAGCCACTGTTGAAGCCGTATAACCCTTTCTCCCAAAGTATTAAAACAGAGCCGCAAAACCAGCCAGAGAACTGATGGGTAAATTTTTGAGGGCAGAGCCAGAGGGCTCCAAATTTCTGGAAGGATATCCCCAAGTCAAAGACGCTTTGCAGAAGGCAAATTGGCTCCAGTGCATAAAAAAATTCAAGGGTTATCATAGAGAGGTCACAAAGACTTTTGCACGTTCTTTCAAAGACAAAGACAATCAAGTGGAAATAGGAGATCTGAAGTTTACAGTCACCGAGAGCAGTTTGGCACAGGCCACTTCACTACCACAAACTGGGGAGAGATGGTTCAAAAACCGATCAGTACAAGACCAGTAATGGAAGCAAATTATAAAGAATCCAGGTATGGACACTAGCATCTTTACAAAGGGAATCCCTGTTAATCTTGTCAAAGAAGAATGGACAACTTTGCTTCTACTAGTAAAAAAATTCTTTACATGTGAGGGAAGGTTTGGAGTTCTATATGTTTATCATGCCAAAATTATGATGCATTTTTTAGGAGAGCATGACATTAACCTTCCATACTTTTTACTCTCAAGCCTTAGAAAAATGTGCTCCATAGTCCAAAGAAACCCAAGAAACATTGAGCCACATTTATACCATCATGGGCTTGTCAAAATACTAGTTGAAGAACAGTTAAAGACCAAAAGGGATACCTGGGAAAGATTTCTTGTGAGGAACCACTTCCAAGAAGCAGGAGAAGCCTCTGTGCCTAGAAAGAGTAGAAGAAAAAGAGAAGAGGTTACCCCAGAAACTGTTGTCCAAGAAGAAACTGTCCAAGACCTTGTTGAAGAAGAAAATGTTACCCATAACTCTGAGGAAGAAATTGACCTTGAGCCTGCTGTAGACATTCACCAAACAGCCCAAGGAATCATTACAGAGACCCTGCAAGAAATTGTACAAGAGATTGTTCAAAAGAAAAAGGAGAGTAGGAAGAAACAAAAGAAAGATAAAGGAAAAGCTATAGCCCAGGAAACCTACCTCACTCCTAAAAATTCCAGTGAAGAGGACACTCAGCCATTGGCACATAGGTTGTCCCAACTTCATGAGGCTGCCCTTTCCAAGAAGATGCAAAAACGAAAGCAGAAGCAACCAGAAGAAAAACAGAGCATCACCACCATGAGGAGGAGCAGCAAGTTACAAGGAAAAATAAGGGCCATAAAGAACAAAGAGTCATTATTTATTGACTTGACCACACCTGAGAAGGTTGCTACAAGACTTGACTTTGAGAAAAGCCCTCCACATGTTGAGCAGGATGAGACTAGTCCTCCACGTGAGGAAAGTCCTTTTGAGCATGAACCTGAATTTGAGCATGAGCCTAGTCCAAAGAGGTCACCGGAGATTGACCCAGATCAGCAGAGAGTATATAACTACTTGGAGACATTAGAACAAGCTGCTGCTGGTCCAAGCACTGTTCTACCTCTTGAACAGCAAGTTCAATCACTGAAGCAAGAAGTATTTGAGCTAGAGGTACTAAATCGCCACATCAAATAGGAAAATGAAAAACTGAAGGAAAAGAGCAATGTGGACAAGATGGTTCATGATAATACAATGCTTCATATGGGTCTTTGGCAAAAAGAAAACAAAAAGCTAAAGAAGAAATGCAGGAAGCTAAGCAGAGCTTTGATCAATTTAAGATTCAGATGCTTGATGAAAAGACCAAGAGTCAATATAGCTACACAGAGGAAGAGGAGAAGGCTAGATGTCTTAGAAGAGGCATCTCAACAGGTGGATTAAACAATATTTTCGTTGCATGTATACATGCAACACCCTCGTAGTGGGGGTATGTAGAGCCTCTAACTTGAACCTAATTATCCATCATTACCTAGAGCTTTTCCTCACTTATCCCTCTCTTTTGCCCTATTTTCCTCATAAACTTACCCAGATCATTAAATTTTATGTCTTTAAGCATGATTGGTTGACTTTGCTAAATGTTTGACTGTTTGTCTAGATTTTTGACATATGCACAGAGTTTCCGCAGCTGTCTGGCAATTCCGTAGCCATTCAGCAATTCCGCAGCCTTTTCATTGATCTCCATGTTCCACGTGTCATTTTGAAAAATGAATCACATGGGCATGTGGGAATGAAGGTGTTGAAGGTTCCTGTGCTATTGGCTTGGTCAGTAACACCACGCATACCTCTGGTCAATGAGGATCCAACTTCGGTCAACAAAGCCAACTCAAACGGTGTTGCGTGAGCTGAAAGGTTACGTCACTCCAGATGGCAACTCCTCCACTCTACGCAGGTCATGGGAGACAGGATCCAACCTTGGATTCAACCTCCATGATGACTGTACCTTCCAGATCACCCACGGACCTATTGACGTGTTGCTGAACCATTTAATTAGCATGTTGTCAGTTAATTTCTAGTTTCATGTTTTACGCAGTAGGCAGCTGTTCACATGGTTATAAAATCCAGCGTCTGTGCACGCTTAAGGATTAGTTTTTAGTTGTTTTGCTTATGTAATTGCTATGCTTTTAGTGAGCACAGAAACTCTGTTTTGAAGTTGTTGTTTTAGCACTTTTTGACTGTAATTTCTGCATTATGAATTAATAGAAGACTGCTGTTTGACTCCTTTACGTAGCTGATCTTTCTTTGGGCTTTGTGGATGGAAGGCCCCCATTCATAACAGCCTTTGTACAATAATTTACCTTTATGTTCTTGTCATTTCCTTCTTTTGAATTTAGCAATTTTCCTTTTCTTTAACACATGTACAGATTTGATTTACTTTCACTGTCATTTCATTTCCAGCATTTACTTTAAACTGATCAGGACTGTCTTTTGCAGGTGTTAGCCCGGGATTGTGTGTCTTTGTGTATTTTCTTTATCTCTAATAGTATTTTCAGTTGTCATATTCATATTTGCTGCCTTTACTCTGTTTTCCTAGCTGATTTCTAGTTTAGTTTCTCAAGTTGTATGCTAACATATTGATGGTCTCTTTATCATAAGCTGTTCATCTTTAAAGAGATCAGAATACTGATAAATTACAACTTGCTTTGAGTACTTTTTAGACTTATTTCTAACTACTTCTTAATCGTGTTTCACATAATACCATATGTTGGAAGCAGAGAGTTAGGAAGAGTTAAACATTATAACTGGTCTTTAAAGTAGTTTTTCTTATCTTTTTATTACAGCAGCATGAGTAGTGACTAGTGCTATTAGAAAGTGGTTTTTCTGTTTTTCTTTCAGTTTCATTTCAAGTTATTTCTTTCAAGCTTTTTCTTTGCAAATTTAGAAGATAGTTAGAAACCACCAGTAACACACACTCACTCATTTAGAAATCACCTTACACACACTATCACTCATCTGTTTATAAAATCTCCATTCCATCTTAGGAAGATAAATTGACCACAAACAACACCCCAAACGAAAAAAATACTTAAGAGGTTGCCTAAGTACATATAGTACACCTTCACTTCATCAGCTTACGAGCCCCGGGTTGACAATTAACGAAATCAATTTAGAAACACTGAATTGACCAAACACCCCCTAGGATATCTTGCCCAATATTCAGCTTGTAATAGGTGTCCCAGTCATCCGTGGTTATTTTTTTAACATTTATGACATTGAATTTTCACCATGGTTGTTACAAAACCCTCCCCCTTGGGGGACACAGTCGTCGGTGTTAAATCACACATATACCTCAATAACCTATTGAAAGAAGACATACTGCTCATGGCACTTTATTACATAGATCGATGCAGTATTTACAATGAAGGATATGCTCACAGGAAAAACACCATGATAACAGATGACATACTGCATAGTTGAGCTTTATAACACAGCTCATTATGATATTTACAATTATCATCCTACTCAAGACAAGCCCATATGACATCATAACATCATGATAATATAACCACATGATAAAATAATAACATAACACCCATACTACATAGTGGAGCTTTATAACACAGCTCGTTAGAGTATTTACATCCATACACGGGTGTACACATAACGACATCGTCGAAAAATATATAGAAAAACATATTCCAAATCATATATCAAAGATGTACTAACACCATTTAATGTATATGAAAAAATCATAAGGCATATAATAAAACATCATATATCATGTATCAACCAACATAAATCATATATCAAACCATGATAAAGCATATATTGATCACAATAAAGCATATACTAAACCGACATAAACAAAATACTAAACCATCATAAAGCAACTACCAAACCACCATAAGCAACCACCAAACCACCATATCAAGATGCTTTGCCTCGACTAGAAAACAAGGAAGGATACATGGCCTACTTCTGATCTCCCATCTCCCATGTACCTTCACCAGACCCAAAGTTATTCCATTACACTTTAACTTTCTCTATTGCTTGGTTCTAGAGCATGAGCACCTTTTTTTACAATGTACAATAAGGCTTCAGCTGGAATTCTCCATCTGGTTCCACCTGCAATACAGACCAGTCAATCACATGATCAACATCCTTAACATACTTCTTAAGAAAAAATACATGGAAAACATCGTGTACTTTCACTATCGGAGGAAGTGCAAGTCGGTAGACTAGTCGCCCAATCCTCTCAATGATACTGAAGGGTCCATAAAATCATGAGGCAAGTTTGGCACACGAGCCAATCCACAAGGAGCTCTTCTTCAGTTTGATCCGCAAGTACACCTATTCCCCAACCTGAAACTCCTTGAATAGCCTATTCCTATTAGCATAGCTCTTATGCCTATCTTGTGTTGTGTTAAGATTTTTCTTAATCACCTACATCTCTTGTTCCATGTCTGAAAATATATCTATTCCAATCAATGCTCTACTAACCAGATCACTCCAACTAATGGGAGTGTTACAACTCCGCCCATACAACACCTCAAAGGGACTCATCCTCAATGACTCCTAATAACCATTTTTTATGCAAAATCGACCAAAGGTAGATACTCTTCCCACTTCTTTTGTTGATGAATCACATACATCTACAACATGTCCTCCAATATCATGTTAACTCTATCTATCTGTCCATCTGTCTGCGGACGATAAGTTGTGCTGAAGGCTAACTCGGTGCCTAAACCTGTAAATAACTCCTTCCAAAACTTGGAAGTGAACTTTGCATCCGTGTCTAACACAATATTCTTCAGAACACCATGTAGTCTAGCCATGTATCAGATGAATACCTGTGCCACATCACTAGTTGAGAACGTAGACTTCATCGGAATAAAATGTCCAACCTTTGTTAACTTGTCCACAATGACCATGATGGAATCATGCTGCTTCACTGTCTTCGGAAACCCTGTGATGAAATCCATGGAAATGACCTCCCATTTCCACTCGGGACTAGCGATCAGTTGTAGTAATATACTTGGATGTTTGCACTTTGCTTTCACTCACTGATAGTCGAAACATATTGCCACAAACTCTGCTACATCCCTCTTAAGATTCGACCAATAGTAATATCTCTTCACTATTATGAGTGTCTTATGATAACATGGTTGACCTGAATAAGGTTTCACGTGAAATTCCCTCAAGATCACCTTCTTGAGTTCACTATTATTTCGTACATATATCCTGTCTCGAAACATGACCAACCCATATACTGTAAGATAATGATCCAAGTCCTGTGCACTTGTAGCTATACTTGCACAAATACCTATACATGTACCTGTGCTATCACTTCTACCTGTGCATGTACTATCACCTGTATATGTATCTGTACTATCACCTATATATGTACCTATACTTTGCTGCAACCTATGCATAATCTCCATATACCTGACATCTTGTTGTCCTTCCTGCAAGATCCTATCTTGTAATTTTGTCCCATATGAGTTGATAGTTGTCAAGTGATGTACCTATACCCATCTACTAAGAGCATCTACCACCCTGTTCTCTTTACCATGGATGTACCTGATCTCGAAGTCAAACTCGTTGATCATGGCCAACCATCTAGCCTACCTAGCATTCAGATTCGGTTGGTAAAAAAAATACCTCAACCCAATGTGATCACTCATAAGCACAAACCACCTCCCAAGAAGATATTGTCTCCACATATTCAATGCATGCATAATCACTACCAACTCAAGATCATGTGTGGGATACTTTAGATCGTGCTCATTTTATTTCCAGGACTCATAACATACCACCTGTCGATCCTGCATAAGGACTCGACCAAGCCCTCTCTTGCAAGCATCTATACACACTACGAACTCTTTGTTTGGATTTGTAATCTGTAGTCTCATGCTCTGTGGTCGATTCAAACTTCTTACCTTTCATCTGCAATGATATAATAAGATAAGAAACCTATGATAAGTTATTTATGAACCTCCTATAATAGCCTGCTAGACCCAAAAAACATCTCACCTCATCCACATTCTTAGGAGCTACGCACTCCATGATGGGCCTTATCCTATTTAGATCTACTACAATACCTTCCTTGGAGAAAGTGTGTCCCAAGTAGTGCACCTAAGTCTGAAAGAAACTACACTTGTTGATATTAACATACAACTGATGCTGTCTCAACAAACTCAAGACTGCTACTAAATTATCAACATGTTCTTCCTCATTTTTAAAATATACCAGTATACCATCAATGAAAACAATAAAAAACTTATCCAAATATGGATGCAACACACTATTCATCAAACACATGAATGTAGTTGGAGCATTAGTTAAGCCCAATGGAATAACAAGAAACTCATAATGCCCATACTTGGTCCTGAACATAGTCTTGTATATGTCCTCCTCTTTGATGTGTACCTGATGGTATCTAGATCTCAATTCAGTCTTCAAGAACACTATTGCTCCCTTCATATGATCGAACAAGTCATCAATCCTAGACAAAGAGTATCTTTTCTTGATAGTCACTTTGTTTAACTTCCTATAGTCAATACATAATCTGAGGGTACCATCTTTCTTTCCCACAAACAAGACTGGTGCACCCAAAGGTGTTACACTTGGCCTAATGTACCCCTTGTCCAACATCTCCTTCAGCTGCAAATTTAACTCAACTAACTTAGGTGTGCTCATCTTGTAAGGTGCTTTCGATGTTGGCACTACCCTTGTCACTAACTCAATAGAAAATTATACCTCCCTATGAGGTGGAACTTTTATAATGTCCTCAAGAAATACATCCTTGAACTTCTACAACAATAGGTACATGTTCAATACATCTGTATCCTTAGCCTCCTTACCTTTATCACTAGAAATGTGTACAGGAAATAGCTTGCACCCTTTCCTACGACTACGCTTTTCTTGCATAACTGTCACCATCGTAACTGATGTGGCTTTATTCTTACCTTGGAAGACTCTTGGTTCCCCATTGTCATGAACACACTCAATATCTTTTTCATAACAATCAACCTTGGTTCTATGAAGATACAACCAATCCATGCCCAATAACATACTGTATGAACCCAACGGTAATACATTCAAATGTGTTGCTATAGGCGTACCATCCAAATCAAATGCATAAGCTCTTACCCAATGGTGAACTCACTTCTTCATACCTGTAGCCAACTGTACTAACCAAGACTCTACATGCGACTCCTTATTCAAACCACACTTATCCACAAATTTAGGACAAACATAGATATAATTATATCTAGGGTCAATCAAAATAGAAATAACTTGATCATGAAGCTTACCGTCCATCTCAATGGTAGATGCATGGTGTTCTGCTTGCCGATTGCCCACTGATGCATAGATATGTTGAATAGTTTGGCCCACATCCCTAATAGTTCATGCCTCCTATGTATTTTATATATTACACCTTCCACCCTGATGCTGCAAATAATCTCTCCTCAAGTCTTCTTTACCACATTTCCAACACTCCAACTGACCAGTTCCCTCGCCTATATGTTGCTTATGTTGTTGTTGTGGCCCATATCCCTGTCTAGCTAGTTTAAATCTCTTTTGTGGTTCCAAATCTTCTTTCCCATCTACATGTTGAGGCCTTGTCCTCTTAGGATGCCATTTAACTCTACCTCTATGTTTTCCTTTCCATCCTTGCTGAGATTCATTCTTATGCTTTGATTGCTCATAGCAATGCTTCAATTTCCCAATGACTTCCTCAAGTGACCAAGGCTCATCATACTCAATTCGATCTCTAAATGATAATGGAGAACCACTCACAAATATCTGAACCTTGGCCTTCTCATCTATAAGGTACGGTACATACCTCAATAACTCAAGAAACTTGGTTGTATACTCTTTTTTTGTCATTGACCCCATATTTAACTCATAAAAGTCTTTAGCCTCTCTATCGTAGTACCTTTTTGATAAGTACTTCTTCCTGAAAGCCCTCTTGAATTCCCGCCAACTCAATTCATCTGTCCTGATGTCTCTAACCTGCTTAAAATCTTCCCACCGGATGCCTACTTTAACTTTCAAGCTAAAGATAGCTATATGAGCCTTCATGTTATCTGTGTACTCGTGTAACTCAAATAATTTATTCGTGCCAAGTATCCAAGCCTCTGCATCCTCCAGCTTCTTCACATCTCCGTGAAAATTAGGTGGTTTTTTTTTCTTGAATTCATCTCGTAGGTACACCTAATCATTCCTCCTATAAGGATGATAGCGACAATGATCATGATGTCTATCAGATCTAGAACTAGAATAATACCTTTACTCATTTATCCTCCTTTTTGAAGTGTCCAACAACCTGCCATCTCTCACCACATCATATCTATCTGAACTATATCTATCAAGAGATATACTGCCATATGCTCCATTAGTTCCATCCTCATGTGCATGAATGGTCCGAAGAGGCCCTTATCACTACAAGTCTGAAAAACTCTGAAGAAGTATATCGTTAACCTCCGCTTGCTTCTCTTGTGCCTGCATGATCCAGTCATTATCTGCCTTACAACTCCTTATCTCTTCCTTTAAGATCCTCAGTGTATCATCCAAATCAGAAGTATGCCCCAGACCACACTATTCATCTGATGCATAGGGAGATTCTACATAGTCTACCACCTTTCTAGCCATTTGATCTCTTTCTTCCTGTAATGCATAATATGTCAGATAAAACAAATGATAATAAATCAATGTACCTTAGTATAGCGCGGGGAGGTACCTTGTCTGCAAGATCACCAAATTAGTGTGATACATGTATAACATAATCATAACAACATATAGACATTTGCAAATAAATGTATCAACATACAAACATCACTCTAGTTAGGGTCCAGTCATCAATGCAAGGCCATATCAACAACGCATGTTGTGACCTCGTGCATGACAACAACCATTACTCCACTATACACATTACCACATGCAACCGACAACATGCATAAGAAATGCCAAATCAACTACACCTACGCATAAATGCATGTAGTTGAACGTAAGCAATCAGTTCTTGTAATCAACCAACAAGACTGACATATGTAATCAAAATATTCAAAAAATGTAACCTAACATATAAGTATGTAATTAGGTATCATGAAATCAACATGTAAGTGACATATAATCCATACACAGACATTCACATACCCATTCTAAATATACTTCATGAAATCGATACCAAATTCTCCATGATAACCATACTACAACCCTAATCCATCATTAAGCAAATTCAAAAAGTATATAAGTGTAAGAGACACACTTGAAACTGACATGCATGCATGATCAACACATAATCAATCCATTCAGTCTGAGAAATGAACCATGCTCTGATACCACTCTGTAACACCGTCCTCCCACATCTACCCAAGAAATCGGTTAGTCAGGGTAAACATGTCACGAGAGGCCACTATGATAAGATTCAAACACCTTGGTGACTTTAAGGAAATGGAATTGATGGAATATCACATACAGTCATCCAACATAACCCAAATAATCTTCAGGAGACAAGTCAGCCACTCAGACTGCCTGTCCCTAGGTCCTACTATTGTTTGAGAAACTTAGGGTAGGGTAACGCTCCCTAAACACTGCCAAGTCAAGTTAGTATGAGCACTATCACTCCCTAGACACTCACAAGGTGCTATATAATCCTTCCTAGACTACCTAGGTGAGTTAGTCTCAAACTAACCCTCTGTATTGCTAACACTCTGGGATTTGAGCCACCTTTTTCAGCCCAGATCCCGGGACACTGCCTAGAATGGAATGATCAATTGGAATTGGTATGGATATAAGGAAACAAGGATACAAAAGAAATAATATGAACAATACATTAACTAGACCCCTACTAGCCATGATAGGAATTTCTTCAAACATATCATCAACATGTAACGTATAAGTGTAAACAACACATTTAAGTGTAGGATCTCATACCTAGGTGAGAATCTCCAGGTACCATTGCTTCCTCATGTCATAGATACAATATCCATTCAAATACAAGTAAAAACATGCTGAGATCCATACATAACTATTGTCACAAAATATACATATAACCAGCATAATAGGAACATAAATACAATGTACATGTCACCCACAAAAATCCATATATACATTAGTACATTTGCACATAAAAATCAAGGGAATAAATTTTTCATTAATAAATGCAATGAACCAACCAGTGATGGGACTACCATGTCCCACCCAACCATAGATTGGCTGAGACAATTCTCTCTTCATCCAATCACCCTCGTACCACATTCCAAGCATAAATATGGGACTCATAGAACACATCAAAAACACCAATCAATGTGGATGGCACCGGAGTTCTCTGCCTACACCATGAGGAATTTGAATGTCTCCTAGTCTCTCAGGCTTTATTGTGCATCTGCAGTCTGATCCAGGGATCAGTAGGCCCTACACTCAGACATACTCTCTAGGCTTTACATGCATTCCATCCTAGAATCACTAGGGCCAGCAGAGAGAAAATCCACCTCTTGGCTTTACCATATATCACATCATTCACCGACAAGGATTCCAAGCCCCGCAAAGGCACATAATTTGGCTTTACCGCAACCCACAGTATGGTTCAGGGGTTACTAGTCCAGTGCCTTCATGCATCCTCATTCTGGTTTAGCGACCACTACCACCATGTGCTTTCAATTCAGAGATCCACCCCACTCAGCTTTGAATCTAATCTAGCCATCCCCCACAAAATGCATGAGAGAACCCATCTCATCATATATATCAGGAAATGATAGGGATAGGTTGAAAATATTTTCACACCTGGCAAAACCCATGCCATGGTAGAAAAGAAACACACGCAATCCCATGCATGCCAAATCTAGCAAGGAAAATACACATGCAAGTTAATACCTGCAATGAAGCTTGTTGTAGCTACATGATCCTATCATTCCCTGCTTCATCTTTGCTTCCTCTTGCATTCTTTGCCTTTCTTTCTCCAATGCAAAAGTTCTCCAAGAAAACTCTAAGTGTCCAAGAGTATGAGAGAGAGAGAATAATGACAGAGCTCCAAATGTAAACTGACAAAAGGTTATCAACTAATCCTCGAAAGCCTTTTAATGAATGAGGCTATTATTTTCTTCATTTTCCATTATTTTCCTTCATTTTCTTCTCACATGCAACCTGTGACCTTTCACCTCCTTTTTCTCCTAATTTCCATTATATGCATAAATGCCAAAATGCCTTTTAATTCCTCTTTCATGCCTTTTCCATTGCCTTTTCTGATTTCCTTAGCCATAAACAATCAAATGAACACCCCCTAGGATGTCTCGCCCAACATTTAACTTGGAATAAGTGTCACCATAATCCATGGTTATTATTTTTAACATTTATTCCATGGATCTTTATAACATAGCTCGATGTAGTATTTACAATGAAAGATCTTCTCATGAAAAAAAACACCATGATAACATGACAACGTACCGCATAGTGGAGATTTATAACACAACTCATTACGATATTTACAATGATCATCCTGCTCAAGACAAGCTCATATGACATCATAACATCATGATAATATAACCACATGATAACATAATAACATAAAACCCATACTGCATAGTGGAGCTTTATAACACAACACGTTATGGTATTTACATCCATACATGGGTGTACACGTAACAACATCATCAAAATATATATACCAAAGCATATGCCAAATCATATACCAAACATATATCAAACATATAATATCATCATATACCATATATGAAAACATCATAAAGCATACATCAAAACATCATATAGCATGTATCAACCAACATAAATCATATATCAAACCATCATAAAGCATATATCGATCACCATAAAGCATATACTAAACCAACATAAAGCAAATACTAAATCATCATAAAGAAACTACCAAACCACCATAACCACCCACCAAACCACCATATCAAGTTGCTTTGCCTCAAGTGGTAAAAAGGAAAGGGTACATGGCCTACATCTGATTCACCATCTCCCATGTAGCTTCATCGGGCCCAAAGTGTTTGCATTACACTTTAAATTGCTCTATTGCTCGGTTCTAGAGCATGAACACCTTTTTCTGCAATATACAATGATGCTCTAGCTGGAATGATCAATTTGGTTACACCTGCAATACAGACCATTCAATCACATTATCAACATCCTTAACATACTTGTTAAGAAAAAATACATGGAAACGATTGTGTACTTTCATTGTCAAAGGAAGTGCAAGTCGATATGCTACTGGCCTAATCCTCTCAATGATACTGAAGGGTCCACAAAATCATGGGGCCATCTTGGGACATGGGCCAATGTGCAAGGAGCTCTTCTTCGGTATGATGCACAGGTACACCTATTGCCCAACCTAAAACTCCATGAACACTCTATTCCTATCAGCATAGCTCTTCTGCATATCCTGTGCTACCTTATGATTTTTCTTGATCACCTGCATCGCTTGCTCCATGTCTACCAATATATCTGGTCCAATCAATATTCTGCTAACGAGATCACTCCAATTAATGGGAGTGCTACAACTCCACCTATACAACACCTCAAAGGCACTCATCCTCAGTGACTCATGATAAACATTGTTGTATACAAACTACACCAAAGGGAGATACTCTTCCCACTTCTTTTGTTGATGTATCACATACATCTTCAACATGTCCTTCAATATCATGTTGGCCTTCTCTATTTTTCCATCTGTCTAAGGATGATAAGCTGTGTTGAAGGCCAACTTGGTGCCCAAACCTACAAATAACTCCTTCCAAAACTTGGAAGTGAACTTCACATCCCTATCTGGCACAATCTTCTTCAGAACACCATGTATTCTAACCATGTCTTAGATGAATACTTTTGCCACATCATTGGCTGAGAACGTAGACTTCACCGGAACAAAGTGTGAAACCTTTGTTAAGCTATCCACAATGACCATGATGGAATCATGTTGCTTCACTATCTTCGAAAACCATGTGATGGAATCCATGGAAATGACCTCCCATTTCCACTCAGGAATAATGATCAATTGTAGCACTCCACCTGGATGTTTTCACTCTTATCTCACTCACTGAGAGTAGAAACATATCGCCACAAACTATGCTACATCCCTCTTCACATTCAAGCAATAGTAATATTTGTTCATCACTGTGAGTGTCTTCAAATAACCTGGGTGACCTAAATAATGTTTCACATGAAATTCCCTCAAGATCACCTTCTTGAGTTCACTATTATCTGGTACATATATCCTATCTCAAAACCTAACCAACCCATCTATTGTAAGACAATGATCGAAGTCTTGTGCACCTGTACCTATATTTGTACCAATACCTGTACATGTACCTGTGCTAACACCTGTACATGTACCTGTATTATCTCCTCTACCTGTATCTATACTATCACAAGTACTCTGCTACAACCTATGCACAATCACCATGTACCTAACATCTTGTTGTCTTGCTTGCAAGACCCTATCATGTAAGTATGTCTCGTAGGAGCTCATAGCTGCCAAGTGATATACCAGTACCCGTCTGCTGAGAGAATCTTCCACCCTGTTATCTTTACCCTAGATGTACGTGATCTCAAAGTCAAACTCGTTGATCGTGGCCAACCATATAGCTTGCCTGACATTCAGATTCGGTTGGTCAAACAAATACCACAACCTAATGTGATCGCTCATAAGCACAAACCACTTGCGAAGAAAATAGTTTCTCCACATCTTCAATGCATGTATAATTGATGCCAACTTGAGATTATGCATGGGATAGTTCTTCTCATGCTCATTTAGTTTTCAGGACTCATAACATACCACCTATCCATCTTGCATAAGGACTCCACCAAGCTCTCTCTTCAAATCATTTGTACACACTACACACTCTTTGTCAAGTTCTGCAATTTGTAGCACTGGTGCATGTGTTAGAAACTGCTTTAGCTACTCAAAGCTAGTCTTACACACTGTGATCCATTTGAACTTCTTACCTTTCCTCTGTAATGACGTAATAGGATAAGAAATCTACGAGAATTTACTGATGAACCTCCTATAATAGCCTATCAAACCCATGAAATATCTCACCTCATCCACATTATTAGGAGCTACCCACTCCATGATGTCCCTTATCTTCTTTGGATCTACTCCAATACCTTTCTTGGAGACATGCCCCAAGTAGTGCACCTTAGTCTAAAATAAACTACACTTTCTGAGCTTAGCATACAACTGATGCTCTCTCAACAACCTCAATATTGCTATTAAATGCTTGGCATGTTCTTCCTCTTTTTTAGAATATGCCAATATATCATCAATGAACCCAATAACAAAATTATCCAAATTTGGATGAAACACACTATTCATTAAACACGTGAATGTAGTTGGAGCATTAGTTAAGCCAAATGGAACAACAACAAACTCATTATGCCCATCCCTGGTCCTGAACACAATCTTGTATATGTCCTCCTCTTTGATGTGTACCTAATGGTATCTGAATCTCAGGTCAATCTTCAAGAACGTTGTTGTTCCCTTAATCTGATCGAACAAGTCATCAATGCCTGATAAAGGGTATCTATTCTTGATATTCTCTTTTTTCAACTGCCTATAGTCAATACATAATCTGAGGGTACCATCTTTCTTTCTTACAAACAAGACTGGTGCACCCCAAGGTGATACACTTGGCCTAATGTACCCCTTGTCTAACATCTCCTTTAACTGCAACTTTAACTCAACTAACCCAGGTGTGTTCATCCTGTAAGGTTCTTTCGATGTTGGATTTCCCCTTGAACTAAATCAATAGAAAAGTCTACTTCCCTATGAGGTGGAAACTTTGTAATGTTCCCTGGAAATACATCCTTGAACGTCTACAACACTAGGTACCTGTTCAATACACCTGCATCCTCAGCCTCCTTACCTTTATCACTAGAAATGTGTACGACAAATAGCTTGCACCTTTTCCTATGGCTACACTTTACATGCATAGCTATCACCATCCTAACTGATGTGGCTTTCTTCTTAAATTGCAAGACTCTTGGTTCCCCGTTGTCATCAACACACTCAATATATTTTTCATAACAATCAATGTTGGTTCTATGAAGATACAACCAATCCATGCCCAATAACATACTATATAAACACAATGGTAATATATTCAAATGTGTTGTTGTAGGCATACCATTCAAATAAAATGCGTAAGCTCTTACCCAATGATGAACTCAGTTCTTTGTACTTGTAGCCAACTGCACTAACCAAGACTCTGCATGCAACTCCTTATTCAAACCACACTTATCCACCAAGTTAGGACTAACATAGCTATAATTATATCGAGGGTCAATAAAAATAGAAATAACTTGATCATGAAGCTTACCATCCATCTTAATGATAGATACCCAGTTTTCTACTTTCCCGTTGTCTACTGCTGCATAGATAAGTGGAATAATTTGGTGCACACCCTCAAGAGTTTGTGCCTCATGTGCATTGTATATATTAGGCCTTCCACCCTAATGATGCAGACAATCTCTCGTAAGGTGTTCTTCACCACATGTCCAACACTCCAACCAACCAGTGCCCTCACCTCTATGCTTCTTATGTTTCTTTTGTGGCCCATATCCCTGTCTAATTACATTAAATCTCTTTTGTAGTGCCACATTTTCTTTCGCATCTACATGTTGAGGCCTTGTCCTCTTAGGCTGTCATTCACCTCTACCTCTGTCCTCTCCTTTCCATCCTTGCTGAGATTCATTCTTACGCTTTGATTGCTCATAACAATGCTTCAGTTTCCTAATGACTTCCTCAAGTGACCGAGGCTCATCATACTCAATTCGATCTCTAAATGATAATGGAAAACCACCGAAAAGTCCCTGAACCTTAGCCTTCTCATCTGTAAGATATCGTACATACCTTGATAACTAAAGAAACTTGATTGTATAGTCTTCGTCTGTCATTGACCCCATATTTAACTCATAGAACTCTTTAGCCTTATTGTCGTAGTACATTTCTGACAAGTACCTCTTCTTGAAAAGCATCTTGAAGTCCTTCCAACTGAAGTCATATGTCTTGATGTCCCTAACCCATTTAACATCTTCCCACCAGTTGTCTACTTTACATTTCAAGCTAAACATACCTATCGGAGCCTTCATGTTATTTGTGTACTCATGTGACTCAAATGATTTGTTCATGCCAAGTATCCAAGCCTCTGCATCCTCAACTTCTTCACATATCCATCAAAAGTAGGTGGTGTTTCTTTCTTGAATTCATCTATCAAGTACCCCTATCAGTCCTCCTATAAGGATGATAGAAACAATGATTATGATGTATATTAGAACCAGAACTAGAATAATACCTATACTCATTTGCCCTCCTTTGCAGAGTGTCCAACAACCTGCCATCTCTCACTGTGTCTGATCTATCTGACCTCTATCTACTGGGAGATATTGTTTGGCATGGAATGCCCCCCCCCAAGGCATGTTTTGGGGCAAAAAACCCAATTTTTTACCGAATCTTGTTGTAAAGCTCTGTGAATTGCGGGCGCGAGGCATGAAACTATGATAGAGTCACAGGGTTGTCCACCCTAGTTTTGTCATGTAATGTTGGCTGGATAGACCTACCCATGGTCCGCAGATCATGGGATTGTATAAATAGATTGAGGCTCAAAGTAGGAGAAAAAGTAAGAAGAATAGGAGTCGAAGTGATTGAGTCGAAGTGTAAAGTGTGTATTTGGGTCGTAGAGTAGGAGAAGGCTCTGCAACTAAGTGTGCAAAGGCTTAGTAGTTCGCAGCTAAGTGCGCAGGGTGAAGTCGAGTCACTAACCAAGGAAGGAATTAATAAAGAGAAGTTTTATTATTATTTTTTATATCTATTCTTGGGTTAATGAATGATTTATATAATTTGCAAATATATTTTTTATTTACTTGGCGCACCTATATGAATGGTTTATGTTGTTAAGTATAACTTAGAGCATGCAAGTAGGCTAAAATAATCAAGTAACATTGGAATATCAGTAAGGCCTTGGGTAATGACATAGAAGTGCAGTATTCAGCCCCTGGGTAGGGCTGCGCAAAGGTAGTATATCAGCCTTCGAGGTATAGGAAAGTGTGTGAAGCAACCTGCACACAGGGTCAAACCATGAACCAGTTGAACTCAGACATCTCTAAGGTGCGGAAACCTAGTTCTAGCACCCTCCCAAACTACTTCAGGTGAGACCTCAGTCCACACTCCATGGACTATTTTCGAAAGGGCTAGTAGTACCGAGATTTGTTTGGCTAAATTAAATTTGAACTTGGGTCAGGTTCCGTTGCTGGGACCGAGATCTACATAGAGATCTCTGATGTCATATCACTGGAATCCGACAAAGAAAGGAATTTAAGAATGGTTGGACAAAAAGATTCACGAGTCTGTGGCGTAGGAAAAAAGGAATCCACGATTATCAAAGGAAGAGTGGTTAGATTGCTACTTATATATGGAAATCCAAAATTTTATTTTCATCCTTCCCCTTTGAGTTGTACGAATGGGTCGCGAAGCTAGCAGACAGTCAAGGAATGTGTAGGCTTGAAAAACCTATTATGTTGACTCTAGAGTAGATGCACAGACTGGAAGCATCGGAAGATAAGATCGCACGTGTTGTGGATCACTTGCTCAATCAAATTATAGGAGGATTTATCACCAAGTTCATGGTAGATACCTTAGCAAGCTATAGCGAGGTGGAATGACGCTTCCTCAGAGGACCACAAGGTAAGTACATAAAATCTTTGAACACTTGGATTAAAATGTTACATTGTGAAAAGAGGCTTATGCGAATGAATTGATGTTTGGGGCTACACGAAGTGGGAGGATCTGCAGAAACAAAGGTAGCATAGGAATAGAAACTAGGCCCTTGATTTCACCTCCACGAGAAAGTGAGGAAGACCCCGCAAAGGTTTCACCAAGAAGTGCGACCAATTTGATAAAGTAGAGCATTATGCGCATACCACTCCCACCTACACCACCACCAATGTCACCATCTTCACCCCTGTCTTCACCCACACCACCTCTTCCACCACCATAGTTCAATATGGTGTTGAGGGATTTGACCCCCTAGGGCTTTTGGGTGGAAACCCTAGCAGACTGAAAGTTGTCTAAACAGAGAAACACGCATACACACAGCCATTATGCTATCAAAAGCAAATTCTAAAGTAAGAAGGATGTACCTCAGGTCCTACGTTCGAGAAGTTCCTAAAGGGTCCAAACCCTTCTTCAAGTCCCTTTCACTCCCTTGTCCTGCAAAACAACCAAATCCAAAGAATGCAACAGTATATGGACAAAGATTTATACAGAAATCATCTTTATGTTATAAAAGAAGGAAGTTAGTTATGAACTTTAAACAACCATTCATACATGAAATTCAAACATGAACATCATAAACATAAAGAAGAAGCATATCGGGAACCAAGACGTGTTTCTTTATTATAGACAAATAGAATGTACAAAAGGAGTAATATCACCTGAGTAACCTTTCGTAGGCTCCAAGCAAAGCTTCCTT
>APFE031506186.1:119466-150333 GCA_000404065.3 Pinus taeda | reverse complement strand
CACAGACCCTCGTGCTTAACTCCCAGATCCGGAGCTTTCCTGGTCTTCCTAACGCTATTGGATTTTCTCTCGTTAATCAAACTCCTATGTTTGACATTTAATATGGCCTTGGAGAGTTAACTCTCCACTTGCCTAATCCAAGGCCCTAAAATCCTAAAACTTGTTTGTGTATTTAACTTAAAAGAAAAAGTTCTAGTTGATTTTAGTTAGTGCTTGATTTTAAGGGCTTTTCTTTAAGGCAAAGGATGATGGAAGTGAAACTAGTGGTGTTTTTTCAACGCAAAAGAAATTAATAAAACCTAACTATATGCATGTGCACTTTGTCATTGTTTTTCGATGAAGAGTAATTTCTACAAGGTTCGAAAGGAAACTTCTAATGAAATAAAATTTTCTTTTCTTTTCTCTAATTCACACTTCACACTCAAAAGTTAACAAAACTATTTATGCCTAAAGAGATGCAAATCTATCCTAATGCAAGAACTAAATGCTCGATGCAAGATTGAAAACTACTCTAAAAACAGGAAATGAAAGTTGCTTTGCTTATAAAATTTTCTTTTTCCACTTACAATATCTAGATTGAATATGATATGCTACCATTCA
This sequence comes from Pinus taeda, assembly GCA_000404065.3. Classification (NCBI taxonomy): domain Eukaryota; kingdom Viridiplantae; phylum Streptophyta; class Pinopsida; order Pinales; family Pinaceae; genus Pinus; species Pinus taeda. Next base: position 149,733 of record APFE031506186.1, on the reverse strand, counting down.
TTTCATCTAAATACTAAAAACAAAACTCAAGATAAACATAAAGAACTTTCACTCACCAAATGCTCTCAACAAAAAATGAAACTTTACGATTGAAACAATAAGAAAGAAACACTTTTTCAAGTCGACACCATACAATGAATGAAAACTCAACAAAAACAAATGTTTATAAGAAGAGCTTCGGCGTAAATCACATGAAAAAGACCTTTGTCGACGCGTTTCAAACAACTAGTTTCGTTCATCGTCAGGACAAGTTGAAGAAACATATCTGGCCTAGCATGTTAAATAGACTGAGCAGAGACTCCAACGGCTACATAATGGCCAATTAACGGCTAATTTGGACTCTAAGGTCCAAATTAGCCGTTAATTGGCTGTTATGTAGCCGTTGGAGTCTCTGCTCAGTCTATTTAACATGCTAGGCCAGATATGTTTCTTCAACTTGTCCTGACGATGAACCACACTAGTTGGTTTGAAACACGTCGACAAAGGTCTTTTTCATGTGATGTATGCCAAATCTCTTCTTATAAATATGATGGATCACAGAAGCCTCAATTCTACAAAAACAAATGTGTTTAAAAAGGCTTTTTAACAATTGAAAGCAACAAGGAAATCTTTGGTAACAAAGACCAAAAAAGATCAAAAAGACAATTTCAAGAAAGTATCAAATGACAACTTTGATGAAACAAAGAAGTAGATGGTCATAAAAAGCAATTTCGTTAAGAAAACAAAAAGTCACCAAAAAGCAAAGCTCAACAGAAAGATTGATAACAATCTTTCTGCTTTGATAACTCAGAGCAGCTAAGATTCCAATCAAGAAATCTCGCGTGCTTTTAGCAAAAAGATGATGACGCTTGCAAACACAAAACAAGACCAACACTCCTTATAATCAGAGAGAAATCGGAGTAAGAGGCTGGCTGTAACATAGACAACTGATACTGGCAAAAATGATTGTTTCAAACTGACTCAAAACACCAGACAAACTTCAGAGACACAAAAATTTATAAATCTTGAAAGTTGCAAGATATACGTGACTGTACTTAGTGCAGACTGCGTGTATACGTGACTGTGCCTGAGGAAACCTGCGTATACGCGGGTTTACTTCAGGAAACAAGCATTTATACGCTTCTGTAACTAAGGAAAACAACGTATATATAATATTTCAAGAAAAATAAAAAACAAACTGAACAAACTGGCAAAACTCAGAAGTCAAGAACAAACCAGACAGTAACAGTAAACCAACAAGCAACTGAGCCCTGATAGGCTTGACAAACACCCAAACTAGGAACAACAAGAGTGTTGTCCCTATTGGAGTCGCCAATTCTGTTGAGGGATTTGGTCCCCTAGGGCTTTTGGGTGGAAACCCTAGCAGACTGAAAGTTGTCTGAATAGAGAAACACGCATACACACAGCCATTATGCTATCAAAAGCAAATTCTAAAGTAAGAAGGACGTACCTCAAGTCCTACGTTCAAGAAGTTCCTCAAGGGTCCAAACCCTTCTTCAAGTCCCTTTTCGCTCCCTTGTCTTGCAAAACAACCAAATCCAAAGAATGCAGCAGTATATGGACAAAGATTTATACAGAAATCATCTTTATGTTATAAAAGAAGGAAGTTAGTTATGAACTTTAAACAACCATTCATACATGAAATTCAAACATGAACATCATAAACATAAAGAAGAAGCATATCTGGAACCAAGACGTGTTTCTTTATTATAGACAAATAGAATGTACGAAAGGAGTAATATCACCTGAGTAACCTTTCGTAGGCTCCAAGCAAAGCTTCCTTCCCGATCCGTCCCGCCTCAAGCCTCTAGCATATCTCCTTCCAAGACTCACTCCATGATGCCATAACTAGTGGGTGAGCATCAAATCACAAGGAAACAAGGGTTTCCTGTAGAAATGGGGGAAGTGCAGAAGGCACAACGGTCTTCAGACCTGGTCAGGGGGAAAATCTCAGTATAATAACCTTTCTCTCTCTTCTCTCCTCCCTTAGGCCTTCCCTTTGATGTCTTTTTATACCAATCCCAAAGTAGTTTTTTAGTTAGGAATTGGTTGAGAATAGATGGGCCATGGGCACTAAGAGGTGATCAGCAAGTAAAACCCACGATCTCCACCCGAAAATAAGGAGTTTTATATTTTTTTAAATGTTTTAATACATATACGCGGGTTGGGTATATATGGACCCGCGTATACACGCGTTTAACTCAGGGAAATGTCGCGTAGAGGGAATAAAACACTGTTTTTTAAATTTGGGACCAGGTCTGGAAGGAGGGGTTGCCCTAGGCCATGAGTGCAGCACCACAAACCATAATAGTGAGATTTGGAGCTATAACATATGGCAAGCACGATAAAGTTTCCGGTGTTTAAGGGAGTAGGAATGAAGATCCAGACCAGTTTTGGCTCATGGTAAAAGTAGTATGGGAAGCACAGGGAGTCACGAATGATAATATAAGGAAAGTAATGATGGTCAAAACTCTGTAGGACCATGCACTAACTTGGGACATTAAGCATTCCAATGACAATCTGAACGCTGGAATCGCGGATATCCAAGTTGCGCTAAACAAAAAATTTAGCAGGCCAAAATTAGAGACACAAATAATCATTAGATTTAAGGAAATCATGATGCTTCCAGGGAAGACCCCTTGGGAGCTGGATAAGAGACTGAAGTGTACAATTAGTGAAGCCAATATGACCTTGATGGATGGGCAACACCGCACATGGCTTGTAGCATCGCTAATGCCGCATCTAACAACATGTTGTCACACTAGCAGCTAACCACTCAGGCGAGGCCTTGGAGATCGCGATGAGACTGCACGAGACCCCGATACAAGATCCTAACTTGGGACTCGAATAGATCCACACGCAGTTGAAAAACTTTAGCCTTGAGATGCAGAGTTTGAAACAAGATAGGACGGCTCGCCTAGGAGCACGTGAGGAGGTATGGTGCATAAAGGGCAAAGGCCAGGGACATGACAAGGACCATTGTCTAGTCTTCGCGAACTACCTGGCGGGAGGAGGACCAATGCCATTGAGACCAGAGGCACAAACAGGACTGAGCGCGACATCTACATTATGGTGCATGATTTATCAGATAGGAGGGAAGCATGCTACAAATAACTGCCATCTATTTCACAAGTATACGCCGAACTCCCAACTGTTGTTCTGTAATTTCTGAAAATCAGTAGGCCATGATGAGTGCACCTGTAGAAGTTATGAACTGATTATGGATCAGAATCCTACCTACAGAGTTTAGACTGAAACACAGCCCTTTGATCAAAATGCATGGATGGTGTGCACTAGATTTCAGGGGCATGGACGAGGTTGAGGTGGAATGGCACCAGGAAGAGGTTGCGAACAACTGATATGTTACAATTGCGGAGGGCTAATGCATTATGCCCATGATTGTACAAATCCAATGAGACCATCATGCTTATATTGTACCCAATTTGATCATGAGACGAAGGATTTCCCCATACTGATAGCGAGGTTGCGTATAAAGGATCACTACAACCTCCCTCGACTCATAACTTACAAATGATGAGGTCTGAGCCATGCAAGGAAGACCCAAATGTAAATATCATGCTCTGCAGTCGTATCTTGATAGCAGATGACAAAGACAAGTAGCCCAAAGAGAGTGCCTAGGTTCGGAAGGCTCCAACAAAGGAACGAAAATTTGATTTAAAGTGCACTAAGGAGACATTCATGGAAGCTAAGAAGAGCTTCGCAGATGCCTCCACTTTAGGAAGTAAAACCAAAATAAAACCAAAAATGGACCCATCAATGCTCACTACATTTTTGGAGACATGCTTGAAGCTACTCCACGACTGCAAAGCTATGAAGTGGTTGCAAGAACTCATCACTAGATGTGTTGGAACCGTGCTAGGAGAATCGCATGTATTTCGGAATCTCAGGAAGCACACAACGCGAACAGTAAGAGACGAGATTGACCATCCATATTGGGGAATATGAAATCGATCAAGTGATTTTGGATCTAGGATCAGACGCGAATGTCTTGCCAAAGCAGATGTGGGAGCTCATGGGTAGGCCTACATTTCAATGGTCTCCTATCCAATTGCAAACGACGAACCAACAAAAGATCCTACCTATGGGAAGATTGCAGGGGATAATGGTAGATATCGAAGGTGTGAGCACGCTAGCATATTTCAAAGTGATAGAGATTGTTAATGACAACAATCCCTATCCTATGCTACTGGGAATAGAATGGGCCACTAACATGAATGGAGTGATAAATCTAAAGAAGTGCAATATGTTTTTTGAGAAAACGTCACTGCGTGTAGTGGTACCTTTAGACCCTGCGGAAAGATCGCACTGCACAGAGCCAGTGCATGACTACGATAGTGATGATGATCTAGACCATATCTACAAGATAATCATGTAAGAGCAGAGCTGGGTAAATCCAACAGTAGATGGCAGACTCTCATGGGAGTGCAAAAGCTACTACACCTCAGGTTTGGATGAGGAAATAGAATGATGGCATAACGGTTACATGAGGTAACCACACTCAACTGTAACATGATGACAAGGTCACTGTGCTGCATGGAAATGGAGTTGAGAGATCTGCCCATGTATGACAGGTTGACCGAGGTGGATGATTTCCTAAACAAATTTGAAAGAGAAGTACCTGAACAACAGTGTTTTGACGCTCTGAAATGGGTACTGTGCGCTACGCCCACGAGATGGTGGGGTGTGCATCAAAGAATTTTTTTGGATTGGCACGAATGCATAAGGATGATGTGCATGTGGTTAGGAAAGCCTTAGATGTGGATGAAAGCCAAGTATGACGGATGAAACAACCCGCACACCCACCCTTCCAGATGGGTATAGATGTATGGTGTGCAACCTACGTGGACCCACACCATCCCCACGATAGGAAATATAGCTGACAAGCAAGAGTGGGAAAGAAAATGGTGCAAATGAACACTCCGGTTGGGACTAGGAGGTATGGTAAAACCAAGCACGCAGAAGCATATTCACGCGGAAGCTTTTAACAAAGTACGCGAAGTGCTGAACAAGGTCCACCATGTGAAACAAACTAACTGGGACCTGCGCGTACCAGCAGTTCTCTGGGCTTATAGGACCATGTCCAAAACCTTGAATGCATGGGCACTACTAAAGTTGAACTATGAAGCAAATTCTATAATCACCATAAAGCATGCAAATCCTAGTCCACGCATAGTAGCACCAGTAGATATGATGGTTCACAAAGCCCGAAAAGAAGGGATCACACAGTCGCAAGAAATAGAAAGCATGGGACTTGGGGAAGAAATAGAATAGGGAAACCTTAGACTCCACAAACATGAAGAAGAAAGGGTACGATTATGGAAGAAAACCGCTTTGATGGATGCAGAAGTCAAGAAAATGGAGGACGAAATAAAGAAATATTTTCTCGACAAAAAGACTAGAATGATAAGGTAGGGTGCGTACGTTCACGATGACAAGATTAAGGCCTATTACTGTGAATCAATTAGTTTGATGCCTTGGCTTGGACTGCATATTGTTAAGCACAATTACTAGGGTAGCGCATTGCAAGTAATAAAGTACACAGTGCTGACCATAATGGTAAAAGGTAGAGATTCTCTAGGCAACATGATGAATGATCGAATCAATCTTTTCATGGGTGGTGTGACCACCTGACTAGATGAGGGAGGGATAGTCTTAGTGCTCCAGGTAGTTGGAAGGGAGCATGTGACTATAAACTATTCTGCGAGGGAGCTGTGTGATATTGGAGATGCGCGCAGATGCAAAGAGTCACAAGCTCTGTGACCATGCACGGGGAGTTGCGCTGCCATGCGGGTTGGCCAGAAAGTGACCGTTGAAGTCACTATTCACAATGGGATGCTCGACTTGAGGCCAAATGGAGTGGGTGGTAGGCATTTAAGACATGATTTATGGGAAAAATCTAGGAAAATCTGCCACCAAGGGAGCATTAATGGACAAGATTTGGGGGGAATAGTCAAATTCAAATTCCAAAAACGTTATAAAATACAAAGGGCTACCGATCAAACAACACTTGGTCATTTGCGAATTGAGCGGTTGAGCAGAACCCTGGTTGTTGTGAGCCGAGTGTTGATTATGCCCCTGCATTCGCGAGTGATAGATTGCTGCACATATACAATGGTAACAACTAAGGATGGTATGGAGATAGCAGAAGTGACCACCGAGGAGGCCGCGGAGGCCCTAACTATGGGGGATGTTCCAGAAGGCGTCGGAACTGTGGCAAAAATCCTGAAATCACCATGCATGCCAAGACCCAAGAAGGACAAACAAGCAATGGCTCTTGTATGTGTGTCCCCGCAGAACCCGCTACGTAGCAAACTATCAATGGTAGAGAAAGGAAAAGTCGTCACTATAGAAACAGACGAAGAAGAAGAAGATCTACCAGATATTATCATCACAGAAGACAAATATGAAGGCATGGATGTGGATACACAGCCTACGCACTCTGCGACAAAACGGCCCATCTATGTCCCTCACAAAAAGGGAAGGCCAAAGTACCCAAGGACCTAGACTAGACCAAGAGCTCGCTCTAGACCCCGCTACTCCCAGATGGCATTATGTTTGAAGGCACACACCTAGGCTGTGTGCCGAGCCTGAGATTCAAATATTGGGACCTCACTAACCATGATAACTTCCATCACCTTGAGACTAGGAAACTCATGAAGCAGAAGACCACGAGGGGAGTGACAACATTAGAGCCGCAGAAGTGGTTGCGTGGAGTGGAAAATTCTGGGCTGCTGAACCTAGTCTAGGTGCCACATTTCCACCATGCTCTAATAACAATTTTTAGCATCAGGGAGCTGCTCTTCCTGGTGCATGATGGGTGTATATGATTAGAGGAGCCCATCCCCATCACAACAAATTGGATTCATCTTGTCTCCCGGCTTCCATATAAAGGAGAAAACCCGCGGACATATCGGAAGCGTAGGGTAGTGATTTGGCCATCGCGGAGGCCATGAAGAAAAAGTACAAGATGGAAAAGAAGAAGAGGGGCTAGACCATCTACATCATCAATGAAAAAGCATTACACATGGAAACCCAAATCCTAGCAGGAAAAGTTATGCACAAGGGCCGCACAGATGAGGTACCTGCACCGGTGGTCGCACTGGCCGAGCAGTGTGCGGAAGGGTCCAGTTTAACTAGTTTGAATTCCTCCGCGGAATTCTTAGAGAATTTTTACGAAGCTGAGCAATGGGGAAAAACGTTCCACTGTGCATGGTTGTTACTGTCCATAGTGCTTGTAGCTGGGGAATTTCTGGAGGATAGTCAATTCCCCATAATTGACAAAGATTTACCAGAGGTCGCAAAGTGTGCTTTGCTCTAGGCCAAGAAGGATGCTAAAAGGATAAGCGACAACAAGATCTTCTAGGTGTTCATGGAGATGAACCTTAGAATATGGATCAACCAGAAGCTGCGGTTGTCACCCATGGTTTACAACAGTCTGTAGAGTTTTGCAGAATTTAAGGTAGACATGCATAACATATATATTAGGGCGTGCAAGGACCGGGCTAAACAGTGGACAAAGCTACCCTTTATATCCACTAATGATGCCATTTTCAATGTCTTGGAGGCATGGCCGCCCGAATGGCATGCCCCGGACATGGCAGAAATTGAGAAGTCAACAACGCAAAAGAAGAAATATGAGGCCAATATATGCATCGTATAGTTAGCCAAAAAACGAAGGAAGGAAACAATGGCAGTAGAAGTGCGGGTAGCATGAGATGTGTCACAAAAAGTAGCTAAGTAGGAAAAGGCCATAGCAGTAGCAGCAACACAGGAAGTAGCTGTGAAGGCAGGTGAGGGCCAAACAACACCTTCACAGGGACAGGAAGCATAGGAAGCAGAAACAAAAGAAGGAGGCATGGACCCAAGAATCACATCAACATAGCTGAAGCGCTAACACCCAGTAGAGAGGGCAGGGTCGCAGAAGAAGGTCAAGGCCTCAAAATTGTCCACTAACCCAATCACCCTAATCGAGGGTGACCTGCATGATATCGATGAGACAGTGTGTGATGTCACCAATGAGGCTCTCTAATATTTCATGCAGGAGAACCAGATTTTGTTGGGGGCCCTCAGAGCGTAGTTGCTGGAATTACAGGTGTGCGCCCCACAGGTTGGTACCCATTCGACCAACCTTGCAGTTAGAGCCATGGAAGCAGAGCAGATGGTGTGCGCGCGGATGACAAACATAATAGTGCTACCAGAAGGAGCACTAGTGACATCAAATGAGGCCGACAAGCCTTCGGTTAGCACACTAAAAGGTCTCGGTGTTAATCTAGCTGCCCTCCTATGCGATACATCATATGTGTTGTAGGATGGGATAACTGTAGAGCTACAAGCTAGGGATAGCCACGTGCTCCAAGTTCTAAGTGAGCAGAATATAAATATGGAGCAACTAAGCTTGTAGCGCAATGAATTGTTGTTGTAAAATCAACAGCTAGTACAAGTGATAGACAAAACTTGTCGAAGCATCCCGGAGCTAGCCATCCCAGTAGATATACCAGTGGACGCGCGGATCCATAGGTTAGCAACAGGGGTCTACAAGGCTAGGGAGGAAATGACCAAGGTTTAGTTGGAGCTGAATCTTTAGATTGTCGAGCTACGATTAAAGGCATAGCCATCCACTCCCTTGGAAGTCAGAGAAAAGCGCGCTAGTGCTATCATAGTGGGTTTGGAGGAAATTAGAGGTGCAGTGTGAGACTGCAAAAGCATGTTGGAGGAATCACTTAATGTCCTCACGAATCTGCAGGAGCACCTCAACATCTAGCATTTAGAGAAAGAAGCACGATAACTCCAACAATGGTATGACAGTGTACGAGGATCTATGCAGACAATGGTCCTCACCCAAAGGGTTGCACGGATGTAGCAGGCTAAAGAACTGAAGGAATAGGTGGGCGTGACATGACATAAGGAAGCAATCCTAAAATCATGTGTCTATCCTTGGATCGATGTGGCCTTCACCATTATGGTAGACATTGAAGGTAATCTTTCACACATATAGGGGATGCACACATTGATGCAGATAAGCACTCCCAACACAAAGGTCTCAGAATAGCGTATGCATCGGATCCAACAAGTAGTAGATCAATGCGCTACTGACCTCCGTGCAGTTTGAGAACAGTTGGCGAGACTATGTGCAAAGATCATCACGTTGAAAGAGTGACTTGAGGATGAGTCACGATGTTTGTGTTGGGGGCTTGTTTGGCATGGAATCCCCCCAAGGCATGTTTTGGGGCTCAATGCCCAAGTTTGACCGAATCTTGTTGTAAAGATCAACAAATTGCGAGTGCGGGGCACAACATTATGATAGAGTCACAGGGTTGTTCACCCTAGTTTTGTAATGTAATATCGGCTGGATAGACCTACCCATGGTCTGCGGACCATGGGCTTGTATAAATACAGCGGGGCTCTAAGTAGGAGAAAAAGTAAGAAGAAGAGGAGTTGAATTGATTGAGTCGAAGTGTAAAGTGTGTATTTGGGTCATAGAGTAGGAGAAGGCTCTACAGCTGAGTGTGCAAAGGCCTAGTAGTCTATAGCTAAGTGCGTAGACCCCTCCAACTGAGTGCACAGGATGAAGTCGAGTCTGTAACCAAGGAAGGAATTAATAAAGATAAGTTTTATTATAATTCTGTGTATCTGTTCTTGGGTTAATGAATGACTGGTATAATTTTCAAATATAATGTTTATTTACTGCGCGCATCTGTTTGAATGGTTTATCTTTTTAAGTATAGCTTAGAGCACACAAGTAGGCTAAAATAATCAACTAACATTGGAATATCAGTAAGGTCTTGGGTAATAACGTAGAAGCGCGACATTCAACCCCTGGGTAGCAGTGTGCAAAGGTAGTATATTGGGCTGTGAGGTACAGGAAAGTGCACAAATCAACCTACATGCAGGGTCAAACCACAAACCAGTTGAACTCCTCAGACATCTCCAAGGTGTGGAAACCTAGTTCTAGCTCCCTCCCATACTACATCGGGTGAGACCTTAATCTGTGCTCCATGGAATATTGCCAAAGGGCCAGTAGTACTGGGATTTGCTTAAATAAATTAACTTTGAATTTGGGTCATGCCCCATTAAGCCAACAGATCTATTCCCATATGCTCCATTAGTTCCATCCTCATGTGCATGGCTAATTTGAAGAGGCCCTTATCGCTGCAAGTTCAACAAGCTATGAAGAATTATGGCATTAACCTTTGTTTTCTTCTCTTGTGCTTATATGATCCGGTCATTATCTGCCTTACAAATCCTTATCTCTTCCTTCAAGCTCCTCAATGTATCGGCCAAATCAGAAGTATGCCCCACACCACGTTGCTCATCTAATGCATAGGAAGATTCTATGTAGTCTACCACCTTGCTAGCCATTTGATCCCATTCTTCTTATAATGCATAATATGTCAGATAAACCAAATCATAATGAATCAAGGTATCTTAGTATATCTTGAGGAGGATACCTTGTCTGCAAGATCACCAAATCAGTGTGATACTTGTATAACATAATCATAACAACATATAGAAATTTGAAACTAAATGTATCAACATGCAAACATCACTCTAGTTAGGGTTCAGTCATCAATGCAAGGCCATATCAACAATTCATGTTGTGACCTCATGCATGATAACAACCATTACTCCACTATACACATTTCCACATGCAACAAACAACATGCACAAGAAATGCCAAATCAAATACACCTATGCATAAGTGCATGTAATCGAATATAACCAATTAGTTCTTATAATCAACCTAAAATGCTGAGGCATGTAATCAAAATATTCAAAAAAATTAACCTAACTTACAAGGATGTAAGTAGGTATCATGAAATCATCATGTAAGGGACATATAATCCATATACAATCAGTCACATACCCATTTCAAATATACTTAATGAAATCAATATCGAATTCTCCATGATAACCATACTACAACCCTAATCCATGCTCACCACTCTATAACACCCTCTTCCCACATCTACCCAAGCAACTAGCCATCCGGGGTAAACATGCGATAGGAGACCACTATGATAAGATTCAACCTCCTTGGTGACTTTAAGGAAATGGAATCAGTAGAACATCACATACAATCATCGAACGTCACCCAAATAACCTTCAGGAGACAAATCAACTACTCAGACTGCCTGTCCTTGGGTCCTACTATTGTTTAAGAAACTTAGTGTAGGGTAACTCTCCCTGGACACTACCCTAAGTGAGCTAGTATTAGGACGAACACTCCCGAGAAACTAGCAAGGTGCTTTATACCACTTCCCAAACAGTTTGGCAAGGTGATTTATAACACTTCCTTGACACTTCCCAAGCGAGTTAGTCTCAACTTAATGCTTTGTTTTGTTATCATTCCATGATTTGAGCCACCATTTTCAGCCCAGAGCCCTAGACACTGCCCAGAATGGAAATGATCACTTGGAATTGGTAAGGATACAAGGAAACAATGATACAAAAGAAATAAGATGAACAAGGCCATAACAAGACCCCTACTAGCCATGACAGGTATTTCGTGAAACATATCATCAACATGTAACCTACAGGTGTAAACAATAGAATTAAGTGTATGGATCTCATACCTATCTGAGAATCTCCAAGAACCTTTGTTTCCTCGTGTCTTTTGTTTCCATATCACTTATTAGGTCATAGATACAATATCCATTCAAATAAAAGTAAAAAAATGTTGAGATCCATACATAATTTTTTTCACAAAATATACATATAAATGGCATAATAGGAACATAAATATAATGGACATATCAGCCATAAAAATCCATATATAAATCAGTACATTTGCAAATGAAAATTAAGGGAATTAATTTTTCATTAATAAATGCAATGAACCAACCAGTGATGGGACTACCACATTCCACTGGACCATAGATTGGATGAGCCAAGTATCTCTTCAGCCAATCACCCCTGTGCCATATTCCAAGCATGAATGTGGGACTCATAGAACACATCAAAAGCACTAATCAATGTGGATTCCACTAGAGTTCTCTGCCTACACCATGAGGAATTTGAGTGCCTCCTAGTATCTCCGGCTTTACCGTGCATTCGAAGTCTGATCTAGGGATCACTAGGCCCTACAGCAAGACACACTCTTCAAGATTTACCATGCTTTCCATCCTGAAATCACTAGGCCCAACAAAGATAAAATCCACCTGTTGGCTTTACCGTATATCCCACCATTCATCGACAAGGATTCCTAGGCCCAGAAAGGCACACAATCTTGCTTTACTGCAACCCATAGTCTATTTTAGGGGCCACTACCACCATTTGTTTTTCAATCTAGAGATCCACCCCACTCATCTTCAAATCCAATCTGGCCATCCCCCACAAACCACATGAGAGAAATCATATCATCGAAGCTATTAGGAAATTGAAAGGCTAGGATGAAAATAGTATCACACCTAGAAAAACCCATGCCATGGTAGAAAAAAAATGCATACAATTCCATGCATGCCAAATCTAGCAAGGAAAATACACATGCACGTTGATACATGTAATGAAGCTTTTTGTAGCTACTTGATCCTACCTTTCCCTACTTGATCTTTGCTTCCTCTTGCCTTCTTTTCTTTTCTTGCTCCAATGCCAAAGTGATCCAAGAAAAATCTAAGTGTCTGAGAGTATGAGAGAGATAGAGAATAATGAGAGAGCTCCAAATATAAACTGAAAAAAGGTTACCAACTGATCCTCAAAAACCTTTTTATGAATGAGGCTTCTATTTTCTTCATTTTCCATTATTTTCCTTCATTTTCCTCCTCACATGCAACGTGTGACCTTTACCTCCTTTTTCTCTTAATTTCCATTATTTTCATAAATAAATGTGCCAAAGTTCCTTTTAATGCCTCTTTAATTCGTTATCCATTTCCTTTTCCAATTTCCTTAGCCATAAACAATCAAATGAACACCCCCTAGGATGTCTTGTCAGACATTCATCTTGGAATAAGTTTCCTAGTCATCCGTGATTATTTATTTTAACTTTTATTACATGGAATTTTCACCAAGGTTGTTACATTTTCTTCAACTGATCCTTCTTTGGTCAACCTCCTCCCAAACTACTTCCTTGAAGTACACATTATGCAGTATCAAGCCACAACAATATTTTTTTGCCTCTTCGAATTGTGCAATGTGTAGTCACTTTGTCCAAGTAGTACACATTGTGTAGTCATAGTGCTCAAGGATTACCTTGTTCTCCCTACAACTGTGCAATATTACCTCCCAATCAACCTCTTTATAGTCATTTTGCAAATACAAGCAATAGTCTACCAACCTGACTCCTGGAACTATGGAACTACGCAATCCATTGTCTCTCTCTCCGCCCCCCCCCCCGCCCCCCCCCCTAAACTACACATTACATAGTTATAGTGGGAACCCTGCCTCACTGTGACCCTCAATAGTGCAATCTTGTCTCTTGAGACTTCACTGTTGTGCATTACACAATCACAAGCATCAATCCCTCAATCCTGACCTCTAGAACTATGCACTTTTAAATCCCTAAGCCTTCCTCCCTATTCAATACTAAGTTTTTGGTCACTTAGTTGTTTCATGAAGAAGATTAGACTAGGATATTTTCCAGGTTGATGTCATATTTTCATGAGTAAATTTCATCTATAGGTACTTTAGTTTGACATGACAGGGTGATGCTCATAAGGGAGGAGAAGGAGACCATGCTAGAAGACACTTGTGAAAGTGGGAACCATGAAGAAGTCAGCAAGTAAGAAGATGAAAGGACACTAGCTTATGCCAAAAGAGAAAAGATCAAGACCACATCAAGAATCCATATCATTCAACCCCTTCAAGGGTGAATATGAAGAAGAAAGTAGATATTTCATGAAGATGAAGAATTGGACAGGCCTTTCACGAATATCAAAGACAATACAGCATGAATAACAACTTAACATTACCATCCCATCTTGAATTCCATGTCATCATTGTCAAGTTGTGACTTCTACCAATGTCATCACAGTGTCATATGTGTCCATGTGTCTTTCCACATCATTTGTGCATGTAATGAATTAATTATCGAAAGGAAAGGAAAAAATGTAATGTGTAGAATTCCAGGAGTCATATGTGGAATATGAAAATTCACATAGTCATATATGGACAAAAGAGTCTTTAGGAAAAGTCCAAAATTCATATAGAAGTCCAAAGGTCACATTAGAAGTTGAAGAGTCATGAGGGTAACTCAAGAGTAAGAGGGGATATGAAAGGTAATTCCTCTTATTATAAAATAAACCTCATAACTAAAGTAAAGGGATTTCAAAGGCCTAGGCTTTAGAGAGATAGCCTTGGTTTCTCTAGCTTAGCATAGGAGATAAGATCATTCTTTAGAGAAGCAAGAGTGGCTTAATGTTCCACTATTGGAGCTAGTGGCTCATCCTTGTAACCATGTACTTGGATATTTCACCTAATAATCAAAACCTCACCAAGCTAACACATCTTCATGCATGTATTGTGAATATTGTAAGATTATTCTTTAGATGTTTTTGGTATATGTTTTGTTCATATCTACTAAGGAAACTGAACTAATTCACTGGATTTGGTACTTATCTTGTTGAATATGTATTTTTATTTTCTTTAATTTTCATTGTGTCTATGTGAACTATTTCACTATATAACTAACAAATATTTCCTTCTCTCGGGTGCCTCTCTTAGGATAGTACTACGACTTTCCTTCTGCAGTGACACTCTTTCTTTCCTCTCGTGAAAATTTCCTTTGACACAATACAATTAGTGTTTCACAGTGTCAACTTACTTACTAATTTCAAAGGCTATTTACCTACTCTTTTATGGTATTCATTGTAGATGAGGTAAAAATTTGAGTTATGCCACTTGGGTTGATACTCCTGATGGGGCTCATACTCCAAGCACTGTGAGGTGTAACCGAGACTTCACAACAAGGAGACCCCCTTAGTTGATGGATTTCCAGCACTGTCAACAACAAGACATCCTATGGCCAACTAGACATATACCAAATATCACACACATTGTAAAGATAAATTCATAGAATAGGAAATCTAATGGATGAAAGCAATCTTCTAATAATTATTCTATAATGATGAGGACCCAAGTCCAACCAATGAAGGTAATAAAAATAGTTATACTGACATCCATGTACTAGCCATTACCAACATAAGTGAACTTGCAAGTACTACAAAAATTCACCCGTTAGGAGCTTTTACATGGTGATGTAACATTTTTCTAGGGTCTGATAGAAAATTCCAACCCATAGTGGCCAAGGATGGTTATCTGAAATAATGGATATTTTGGCATTAATTCATGGTGAATGAATGAGGAGATATTTGTAAGTTGGAACCACATATGTGGGTAGGGAAACTAACCTTGAATAATTTATAATGGATTTTTCAAATAAATCGATGTTGTGAAGAGATCCTCATATATGTAGTAATCCAAAGAATACTAGAAGCAAATGGAGAGGGGATATCAATCCATGTGTTCCCAAAGTATTCAATCTAAATGATAGATTAATTCTTTCAATTCATTGAAAAATATCTAGGTAATGGTAAGATAAACCTATTCATTTTTTCCATAACAATGGAAAGACCTAAAATTCTCTCAATGAACATTCCAAATCATGCAAGTGTTTGAAAGAAAAATATGATCTAAGATTTGTTTATCCAATCCAACACTAACAATAAATTTTGAAATAAGATAACTTAAAAGAAGAAAACATTTCTTCAACATAAATATGAATATTTACCTACATAATGAGGGAAAAAAATGCACTTACTCAACCAAAAAAGGAACTCTAGGGCTATAGGACAATGTTAAAAGCCAAGAAGCCAAACCTCTCAAATGTCACTACAAGGCATAACGCTCAAACCTGAGGTACAAGGTAAAGCAAAAACACACTTAATTTTACCAATTCCTCTTTTGAACAAACAAACAAAAATAGTAATAATAAGTTATCCAATTCAAACATCAGACACTCAAATCCCTCTTGAAATCTCCTCTCACCAAATAGATCACTCAAGCAACCAAATCAAAGACACACGATCCTAAGCACATCAAGAGGGGCCCAAATTCAAAAAATCTAATGAAATATGATGTTAAGAGGGGCTTATGAGACTAATCCTAGAGTAATCAAGTGCTTTAGGACCTCTTGAATCCAAGATAGAGCACAAATAAGGAAAATGACACCAAACATTTACGAAAAAGGACCTCCTACATGCATCATCACTCTGTTGTAAAGTACATTAAGTGATTATAATCATTTTATTGCTTGACACAAGGGTGTAGCAAGTGATGAAGCTACTATTATTGCTTTATTATTAAACGGATAAAGTGAAGAAGGGTAGGAGTGAGGTATTATAATCAAATAAAGCTTAGATCAAAAGGAAAAAGGGTGGATGTGACTAGAAAAAGGCCTAAACAAAATATCAAATGCAACTAAATACTAAAGGAACAACAAAAAATAATGATTGACAAGAAATATAGGAGAAATACAATGGATCCCTTCCTAGTGGTGTCACCAATTTTATTACCTCACAATTATTCCTATGGCTAAGAGTCCACTCCACAATATTTCTCTAGATTTGTGTAAACTGTGGGGTGGACCATTCAACAATTTTTTGTAGATCTAGATTCTATTATAATTTGATATATTGAGAGGAGGGAGAAGAAATTTGCATACCTTTCACATTTAAAGTTTGATGTAGATCATGTATGGTCTATATTATAATCTTATTTTTCTCCCAGGGTTGGAAAAGGAACTAGCTTTAACTTACATTAGTTGAGGGCTATTGTGCCTCTCCCATATCCTTGGAAAAGTTCACTTTCAAGCCTCATCAATCCTTGTCCTTATCAAACTAAGTATTGCATCACTACCTACCATTTACAATGGAGCCGTACAACTCTTCTTATAATAAGATGACTTCCACAAAGGAGGGTACTATGTTATGACCCCAAGTGAGGCTTATATTGGGCTAAATGTAAGTGATATGTCCCAAAAGTGGGGCACATATGAGTTTAAATGTACATGTAATATGTAAATGTATATGTAATAGGGCTATCTTAGTAATGAACTGGCCACATTGGAAATACGTGAATAGGTATATATAGAGATTATATTCTCACTCTTAAGGACGACAAGGGATTTCGATCTACTAATGTGTTTGGGTATTTGGAGAAGTTTATCTTATTATTTCTTATATTTGAGTTGTGCTACATGCTCACATTGGTGTACATAATGTCTATTTTTTTATTTTTATGTATTTGGATCACAACAATGAAGAGAAAGGGTTTTTGAAGGTTTGGACATGTTGTTACCAATTGTACAAGTGGACTTATAGTGAAGAATTAGAGAATAGGTGAGCTCGGAATAAGAGTCTGACTAAGGTAATGTCTAAAACTAGTGAAAAACAATTGGGGTAACATGTGGATTGTTGACAGAATATCATACCACATTGAAGGCAGAATCTAGAACAGTGGGTGACAAAGAAATAAAAGGATCATAATAACTCATTGGCAACAAAAAAAATAAAAATTCACATACTACAAAAAACCAACAAAAATTTCATAGGTTGTACCTGACAAAATGTAGATACTACACACTTTTTTTTGAGTGTGTTGAAAAATTGTTAAGCATTTCTATATTGTTACATTTTTCATATTGAAATATTCATTTTTTAAAACATTTCAAAAAGTTGTTATAATAAAGGATGATTTCTAAGAGGCACTCGAGGTATGTTTCCTCATATTATGTCCATGTCATATGTTATTGAGGTATGTTTCCTCATATTATGTCCATGTCATATGTTATTGAGAAATGAATGGGAGATTATGGATGTACATGCACTTGAAATGAGTCTACTAACACTTCATCACCAAAAATTTTGAACTGTTCTATCAACCAATGGACACTAAAATAAATGACCCATGAATTTACTTCAATAAAAACAATATTAAATTAAAACAGATATAATTCTTAGAATTCTTAGAGTTTGAAGTGAATGACAAATCTTGGAATCATATGTTTACTTAGTCTATATAGAATAGAAAACACAACCAAAAACCAATGGACACAAAAATAAATGATCCATGAATTTACTTCAATAAAAACAATACTAAATTACAACAGATATAATTCTGAGAGTTTGAAGTGAATGACAAATATTGGAATCACTTTCCGATGTTTACTTAGTGTATATATAAGAGAAAACACAACCAAAATGAAAATTATTTTCATGAAAATTATTTTCTTAATATGTAAGTTTTTATATTTATTTATATATTATTTTATAAGCACTTATTCCCTTATTTTAATCAATATTGTTAATATACAATTAGTTTAAAAAAAAATAATGGAATTTGTGTTTTTTTTAAATAATTTTAGTATTTATTTATTATAATTTAATATTGTATAGACTCACATGAAAACCTAAGCATAGGTGCGTGTTCCTGGTATTTGTATTTGTGATGGACAATGTGAAATCATTTGTTTCTCTTTTATCAGTCTCTTTATGTTTTATCTCAAGTAGACATCTTAACGTTCCAACCTTTGAGTTAATATTTGTTGTAAACTTACCGTTGATGTTTGTGCCATCAACTGTATGAGAAGAACATGGGCTGAAGTTATCATTGTATTCTCTCGAGGCTCACTATCGAAGAGCTCACTGAATTATATAATTAGCCTGAATATGATAAAGCTGTAGCTCTATGTTGATTATCTTTTTGCTTCGCTAAATGGAACCTGTGAATTGAATCTAAAGCTCCAGGATTTACTGGAATTCCTCTATCCAGTTGTATTTTTCATTATGTTTTCAGACCCTTGCTCTTAATCATTCTGTCTGCAAATCCTAGAAAGTTAGAACGTAGTATATCTGTCACACATTTTGGAGCTTTGTTTTTTCTATAATGGATAGTCTTATTTGTTCAAAACATGAGAGGAATTTATTGGAATCATAAACAAGTTTTAATTGACGTTTTTCACAATGGTTTAGTCGTGAATTCTTCACCATGTTCAGATTACTAAATCTAGATAGTAAAATGGAGATTCTAAACAACAAAAAATCAATATTTCCCAAATGAATTTCCCCAATTTGAACCAAAAAAAACTTCAAAAACCTATAATGATTAAACAAAGCCGCCGGTTACCAGCTTGACATACTTGGGCCAGGAATGGTCTTGAAATGGATCTCCTAACGTTCGGCCACACGCTTTCTCTTGAACTTCTGTGAACGCCAGGTGGCGCTCCCATGACGTTTAGTAGCCCATAATTTCATTTCAATCGTAACAGTACTACACGCGCCATACAGTAACTGCAGCTCAAAATCATATCAAAGAATTGTAACGTCCATAACGCCAACTAAGCTGCGTTTTATGCTTCTTAAATACACATCTCTGCATGTTATCGGTTTCTTGGCATAAACTCGGTGCAGGGTCGAGCTTCTCTCCTGCTGTTGTGCAACCAAAAAAAAGAAGATTTGATCTTAATGCCAACAGACTGGAGGGAACGATTGGAATAAACAGTTTCATCGTAGGTCATTACGCAGTTAACCAAAATTAAGTGGAGCTCTGTGCGCTGTACGAGGATCCCACAGAGCATATTCAAGCAATCAGCGACCTGCACTTAAGGTATGGTCATATTTTCTTGCAGGGTGCATTCTGTGTTTCAAAACAATAAAAGAGACGGTATATTATATTGATTACTATTATAGGTTTACCAAAGTATGGAGATTAATAAAAAGTTATAACATTTTATTTCTATGGTGCAGTAGTCAGAAAAAAATTCCCATCATATAATTTTGCTAAATTAAAAAATCAATGGTTTGAAATTGAGAATTTTTCTCTAAATGTTTAGAACCAAAAGTGTAAATGTTTAGAATCATAAGTATGGTTTATTTTCATAAAGAAATTAAAAATAAACAAAATTTGATGGTTAGAAAATTTGACAAGAAAAAATAAATTTCGTGTAGAAATTGAAGATGAACTAAACTTAATGGAAAAAATTAAATTTATTGCCTAGAAATTGACAAAATTTGATGGTTAGAAAATTTGACAGGAAAAATTAAATGGTTTATTTTCATAAACAAATTAAAAATAAACAAAATTCGATGGTTAGAAAATTTGACAAGCAAAAATAAATCTCTGGTACAAATTGAAGATGAACCAAACTTGATGTATACCCATATAATACATATTGTGAATTTGCTACTTTTAAAAGATGTTTGGACTGAATGGGTTTAAATCTTTTTGGGTTTAGTATTTTTCCTATACTAGCTTGTAGAGGTTTTATTTGTTTATTAGAATATGAGAGTGGTTTCATTATGGCTAGAAGTTTATTTGTTTTTATAACTTAGTATAATCTTATGTGTAAGTATGTCATGTTCTATATATATATATAGCCAAGTCTATTTGTAAGTATATTACTTTTTCAAAAAAATAAAAAAAATTATTTAGCTAATTTTGGTCAAATTTTAAATTATATATAATTTTCTAATCTTATTAATTATTAAAATATAATTATCTATTTGAATGATAGTAAAATTATCTCATGCTTTAATAGTTCCTTCATTATAATAAGTGAATTTGGAATGGATCATAAATTTACAATTTTCAAATTAAGTAAAATTTCAACATTTTTACTCTTTAGTAAAGCCAATACCATTTCTTAAATCAAAGGAAAAAGGTTAGCTCAATACAAAGAATCCAAAATCTTGCTCCAAAATCTTTTAATACTTATTTTAAGTAAACATTTGTAAAGATGAATTTTTAATAAGAAAAGCCATATCCTAGGGATATATTAAAATCTTTAAAGACATAAATATTTTCGCATCACAATTGTAATATTTGAAATAATAATTTTGATTTAGTTTTATTATAAATTTTGGTTGTCAAGGCCATGTAAAAACATCATTAAATCTAATATTAATATTATAAATATTAATATTATACTATTAAATTTAATAACCTTAGATTAATGTAGTATTAAATTTGTTATATTATAATATATATTAATGTATCATGATATATATTAACTTTAGATATATATGCAGGGAAGAAGAAAGACATAGAGTGAAAAAGGTGGAGAGAGAGGGGGAGTGACAAGGGAGAGAGAGAAATAGAGTGAGAGAAGGGTAAGAGAGAGCGGCGTCACAAAGATGGAGGGGAGGAGAGATAGTGACAAGGTTGGAGGAAATATAGAGGGGGAGAGAGATAGCAACAAGGTTAGAGAGAGAGAGAGAGAGAGAGAGAGAGAGAGAGGTAGGAGAGAAAGGGAGAGAGGGGAAGGACCAGAGAGAGGACTTGAGAGAGTGAAGGAGAGAGGGAGGGACATAGAGATGGAGTTGATGGGGAGAGAGGGAGTGAAGAAGAAAGACATTGAGAGAGAAAGGTGGAGAGAGAGAGAGAGGGAGTGATAAAGGAGGGATGGAGAGAGAATATGTATGTTTTGGGGTGAGATAGAGAGACAATGAGGGAGAAATGAAAGGAAGGGGGGAGAGAAGGAGAGAGACAAGAGGGAGGGAGATAGTAGTAGAGTTGGAGGGTGAAGAGAGAGAGGGGGATGGGGATAGAGTGAGGTGGGAGAGAAAGGGAGAGAGATGAAGGAAGAGAGAGAAGACATGATAGAGAGGAGAGAGGGAGGGAGAGAGAAGTAATAAGAAGAAATACATAATGATAGAAAAGTGGGTAGAGAGAGAGAGCAAGTGATAAGGTAGAGAGAGGGAGATAGGAGACAAGGAGGGAAGAGAAATAAAAGGGGGAGAGGGGAAGAGGGGGAGTAAGAGGCAGGGAGAGATAGATAGATATGAAGAAAGAGTGTGTATGCTTTGTGGGTGATATAGAGAGACAAATGAGAGGCACGGGGAAATAGAGATATAAATGATTTATAATCCTATTTGATTGCTTGCACTAGATGGATTGATTTCAGTGTAGATGTTGATTTCTGATTATATTTGATTGTTTTCACTAGATGCATTGATTTAAGTGTAAACATTTATTTCTAATCATATTTGATTGCTTGTTCTAGATCCATTGATTTTAGTGTAGATGGTGATTTCTAATCCTATTTGATTGCTTGCACTAGATTCATTGATTTTAGTGTAGATGATGCATTTTAATTACATTGTATTTATTGCACTAGATGCATTGATTTTAGTGTAGATGTTGCTTTCTAATCTTATTTGATTGCCTACATAGACACATTAATTGCAGTGTAGATGTTTTTTTCTAATCATATTTGATTTCTTGCATTATATGGATTGGATGTTGTTAATATTGAGAATATAAATTATTTTTAAAAAAAATAAAGATTTGATGGAGGGGAGAGAGAGGGAAGAATATTTCTTGAACTAGATGCATTGATTTCATTGTAGATGATGTTTTCTTAGAATTCTATTCAATTGTTTGCACTAGATCCATTGATTTCAGTGTAGATGTTGATTTCTAATCCTATTTGATTTTTTTCTATAGATACATTGATTTCATTGTAAATGTTGATTTCTAATATTTTTTAATTGCTTGCACTAGATGCATTTATTTCAGTGTAGATTTAGATTTCTAATCCTATTTTATTACTTTCACTCGATACATTGATTTTAGTGTAGATCTTGATTTCTAATCTCATTTGATTTCTCTCATTAGATGCATTGATTTCAGTTTACATGTTGTTTTCTAATCTTATTTAAGTCTTTGTATTAGATGCATTAGATGTTATTAATCCTGACATTGTAGATTATTAAGAACAAATATTTTCAATAGATACAATAATACCTAGAAGGACACTATTAAGAATTAATTAGTTGTCAAAAGCTGCAATACTTATAATAAAAATGAAATAGATGTGCAAAATAAATCCTCCTACAAAGTGTAAATTAATCCTTATAAGACCGTCTCCCTTCTACATCACCAACTAATTACTAATAGACAATTACGTATATTCAAAATATATTCAAAATTACTAATAGATAACTACATATAATAATGTATTCATAATATTTATAAGAGGAGATATATTTATAAACATTCAAAACAAATCAAAATATTCTTGAACAAAATAAATTATTTCAAGCATTAGCAAAGAAAGAAAATATTTCAAGAGTAATATTGACTCAACAAATTATTAAAACTAATTCACACGATATATTTAGTAATACGTGGAGGGTCACTATTGAGAATTAATTAGTTGTTAGAATTTGTGATACCTAAAATTAAATGAAATAGATGTGTAGTATCAATCCTCCTGCAAACTATTGAAAAGATTGTCTCCCTCCTCTTGCAAACTATTGACAAGATTGGCTCCCTTCATCACCAACTAATTTATACTTATAGACAATTACATAGACATAATAAAAATATAACAAACAACTATAACATTCAAAAACATTATCATCGAAATCCAAACACATAAACACTCAAAGCATCCAAACAAAGATGTAAAAACTATTCAAGGAAAGCAACACAAAATAAATTGAAGAAGAAAATGATATGGTCATGCAAAGAAAAGAAAACATAATGTGAATTTTGAACTTAATCTCAAACATATACATAATAATGATAATCTAAAAATGTGATATTGTTGTGAATTTTGAATTTAATCTCAAATATATACATAATAATGATAATATAAAAATGTGACAACATTACCCTCAAAACCAACTTAGATCCATCTAACACTAGATCTATCATGCGTGGAGAGGGATCAAATCCCTTGAGGCACAAACCTTTCCAAAAAGAAGGTCTCATTGGATGTTAGATGGATCTAACTTGGTTATCGAATGTGTATGGTATCATGGTATTTTAGTCGATTTTCCCATATGATTTTTAACCCAAATAATCAATGGGGTCGACTATTGCACTACTACAGAAAGCAGGGTTTTAAGACAATATTTGAAACAATTTTTGGATAAATTGTCTTAGCTTGAGACATTAAAATACTTTTATATTATCTTTAAGTGTTTGTAATGTATTTTCAGAGATAACCATAGTCTAAAATCACATAAAAAAAGAAAGTAAAACATATATATATGTTTTATTTTCTTTCCTTACTTATGTGATTCTAAACTATGGTTATCTCTGAATAAGTTTTCTTACTATGATGACTCATGATATCCTTGTTATGTTTTGGAACTATGCAAGTTTCATCTTGCTGATGGAGGAAAGGGGTTTCGACCGTTGCTGCCAACTAATATATATATAGTATATAAACAATGGGACAATATGTAGATGCAACAACCAAATTAAGTGGAGAAAGCGATTACCAAGGGATAAGGTGATGCATAGATCAACCTTACCACCTGTAGCATATATATATATACAGGTGGTAAGGTTGATCTATGCATCACCTTATCCCTTGGTAATCGCTTTCTCCACTTAATGGTTGTGCACTCTACATATGTCCCATTGTTATGAACCTTTCACCGTGTCAAGTTGTACCCTCCCATCCCCTGCGTTGCCAACCCAGATAGTACGCAATCTTTTCTTTTTCCCTGGAAGATGTGAATGCATTCAACACACCATGGCTAACATCCACACATCTGTCTTATGGGCACGTAGTTCTAGGGCCGAGTATGCCGACGTGGTTTCAAGTGACAAGATTAGTCACTGGTCAATATATGGCCTGGATCCTTCCTCCTACCCATAACTTCATTTTGACTACCCGCCTTGCTGTTTCATTTTCCATTTTTCTCCTTGCAGCAAACAGAGATGAGAAGGGTATGAGTTCCCTCTCTCTGTGGTGGTGTTGCAACTGCTTCTTTCTCTCTGAGTACATAATACCACCGCTCAATGCTCCGCCTTTGGCCACCTAATGATGGGATTCAATTTTCTACTGCAACGGTTTAGCCTTGGCAGCCATTCTCGGTGAGAAATCATAATTTTCAGGCCTCAGTTCTATATTTCGCTAACCTTGATTTTTATTTGTCAGCTGTAATACTTCCTAGTTAATTTCGTTTTGGGTGCTTTCCTTTCTGTGGCATGAAAAACTCCAGGTTCCATGGCTACAAATATCCACAGCAAAAAGGCACCTTCCGAGGTCTTAGTTAAGCTCTTTCAGAGATTCAGTGAGAAAACCCTACTTCTGAGTTTAGTTTCTCCTCTTCCTTTATTTTTGGTGTATTATTTTTAACTCATATTCTATGATTTTCCTTGTAGAATTTGGGGTGTGGTTTTGGGTTCTTATGGCTCGATAGGCAACGCTTAATCTTTTCCCCTCTGCATTATTTATGCTAAGTCTCATGGATATCTCTTTATCTAGTTTTTCGCTTATGGTTATGCACATTGTTGCTTCACGTACGCACCTGAACAACTAGTTTATTTGCACCCATCTGTGGATCCAATGCATTTAATTAATCATTGTCTTTTGCTTGACAGGTTGGTGGCTTACAATCCTCTTACTGTTGTCTCGAGTTTGCCACTTACTATTCTCTCTCTATCACTCTTGATTGCTAAGTGTAGATATCTGTATTCCATCGAGGTCTCGATGAAGCTGGACTATGCCTCAGTTTGCTTGAGCCTTTAGGGTTTCAACCCATGACCTCTAGTTTCCACAATCCTTGGTGGAAGATCATTTCCTAGCTACCTTGTAGTGGTAGTGTTGTTGTTCATACGGCTAAAGATAGCCCATAGTTCAGATTTCAGTTGAATTTATTTTTATCTTTTTTTTGTGAGGACAACGACTATGCTAAATGTATGTGAGTTTTTTCAGGGACGTCATCGTCATGTTGGTCTCACCCTTTGGTTCCTTTAGATATAAATCAGAACAGGGCTATGAGAGACCTGCCTAAATATGACGAATTTATAAATTGGAACTTTCTTAAAGTTATGGCAATTTGGTTCATTTTGTTTGTAATTCCAATTGGTTCAGTTGTTTGTCTTTCATTTGACATGGCTTCCTTGGTTATGTACACATATTTCCTTATATAGGAATAATGACGAAACATTCACGTTGATGTCCATAGTGAAATTTTGGTCAACATGTTTTCGCACCACTGTTTTTTATCCTTATTTGATTCTTCTAGACAAACCTCTGCTTGACATAATGGCTTATGGTTGCTTCAAGAATTTATGGTTGTATGGTATCGATCCGTTACTTCATGCTTATATAGCTTTAGCTTGAATACTTATATGATTTATATACTAAGAAGTCATCTGATATCAAGGTTGTGCATGTCCTCTTATTACTGAAATTTTGTAAAGTAGATCACGTAGCCCCTTCTAGATTCCCTACACTTCAACTAAATTCTATGCATGCATGCTTAAATAAATTCTACTTTCATCTACAAAAATTATTGTATTGTTTTCTTTTAATAGGACTCTATTTCCAACTCAACATTTTCCCTGACTCTCTTTATGCATTTATCTGCTAGAAACATATATTATTATGTCTATTGGATATTTGTTGTATAACTATAGTCTACTAAATAGTATTTCCATTTCAAAGTGTTAGAATCCCATTTGGCCTACAATAATCATCGCATAATGTTTTAAATCGTTCAGTACGTATATTCCCTTACAGTAATAGATTAGCTACGCTATAGGTCTATAGGTAGGGCATAACATATCTTAGGTTTATCTTTGAGATTTTGTGAGTACTAAAACAAAAATGTTTGTTTTCTCATAGTCAAAACAAATCTATTATACAATGCCCTTATCTCACATGGGAATCTTGAAATGGATTGCCAACCAACGACCTAGATGAAATTCTTTTAGAAGTACTCATAAGTTCAAAAGCATAATTCTTATTGAAAGCACTTGCGAACTTATCTGTCCTGCATTTTTAGTACCTACTCAACTCATGGTTCATACAACTCCTTACATGCTTTTAGTTAAGATATTCCAAAGTACAAAACATAATTTCTTCTATATGCAATCATAAAATTTCATACAGGCATGCCAGTTATCTACTTAAGCTACACTGGTTAGCATATGCGTTTGGATGCATTCATTTAAAGCTATAAATGTACAGATTCCTACTCCAGCCATTAATGAACTTATATGCCATGCATTCGACATGCTACCCACATACTATTGATAATTCCACAACTTAGCTAAATAATTTCACTACAGTGGATATCTAACCTTCAAGATACACATAATACAATCTATTATCCAAGTATAGTTCAAAATTTCTGACCAATACACTCCAGAATGGAAAAACAATGGATGACTGCACTAGATCTCCCAACCTTGAATCATCTGATTCCCCCTGAGCTATGATAACTTTCCAGACATGAGTAACCACTACTCAGCCTTGATAATGTTTATTTAACATTATCCCATTCACAGACTTTTTCCTTTTGCCACATCCTAGCTTTAGGGGTTCTATTTCCCCTTAGCCTAGGTTTTTCCACTTTTTTCCTTAAAGCTAAAATCCTGCCTTTTCCTTGCAGTGCTTTTATTCCCAGTCTTTATCTCCCACTGAGATGGATATATATATAATATATATATTATTATATATATATTATATATATATATATATATCTATATATATATATATATATATATATATATATATATATATAAAGATATGATTCCTCTCAGATTCTAGCAAGTTTTATCCTCTATTATGGCATCAACCAGTGAAATTCCCAACATAAAATCAATAGCTTTATTAATAAAACTTAAGCATCCAAACATACATGTTTATCTCATCCTAGCATAGTCACTTCCATAACCATTACACAACTAATTAACTTCTTAAAGATGGGGGGTGTTACATCATCCCCCCCTTCAAACTTAACACCGCCCTCTGTGTTATTATTGATGAGAAAATAATTCAGGATAGGTGGCCTTCATGACCTCTTAATTTTCCTAGGTTAATTCCTCAACAGTAAAGTGCTGTCACTGCACTTTAACCTAAGAAATGACCCGATTCCACAATATGGTTTCCCTCCATTCTAGAAGGTGGATTGGTTTGCGCTAGAAATCTCCTTTGGGTTCCACTAGTAAAAGATGCCAATCAATTATATGAGATCTGTCATGCACATACTTTCTTTAATAGAGACACATGAAATACATTATCTACTTTAATATGAGTAGGTAGAGCCAATTGATATGCTACTAGACCTTTTCGATCCAGTACTTCAAACGAGCCATAGTACCATGATGCCTATTTAGCACAACTAGCAGTACTCAATATACACTTGCGAGGCTTGATTATCAAGTACACATGTTCCTTGATTTGAAATTCCTTAAGAGTCCTTTTCTTATTTGCATAACCTTTTTGACGATCTTGAGCGATTTTAATATTTTGCCAAATTTTTCGCATTGTGTCTTCCA
The DNA here is from genome assembly GCA_000404065.3 of Pinus taeda. Lineage (NCBI taxonomy): Eukaryota > Viridiplantae > Streptophyta > Pinopsida > Pinales > Pinaceae > Pinus > Pinus taeda. The sequence goes on along the minus strand of APFE031506186.1, from coordinate 121,473 downwards.
TTTCACCCAAGAGCTTCGGTCAAGGATCAACCTATCCTCTGGTTGGCTCCAACTAAGAGGGGTATGGCACTTTCTTCCATAGAGAGACTCAAAAGGTATCATTTTAATGGAAGCCTGATAACTATTGTTATAGGAAAACTTTGCTAAATGCAGATAGTCTTCCCATTTTGCTGGCCTATCCATTACATACATTCGAAGCAGGTATTCCAAAATATGATTCGTTCTTTCAACTTTTCCATCCATTTGCAGGTGATATGTTGTATTGAAGTTCAGTTTGGTACCAAAATTTTCAAACAATGATTTCCAAAATTTTGAAGTAAATTTTGCATCCTGATATGATATGATCAGTTTTGGTATACGATGTAGTCTGAAAATATCTTTCATGAAGATATTTGCAATTTGTGTTATTCCAAAGGTGGATTGTACTGGAGTAAAGTGAGATTCTTTTGTCAGTACATCAACTACCACCATAACTACCACCATAATGGAGTTATGATGGTATCGATTTCTTAGTAGTCCATTTATGAAATCCATAGAAATCATTTTGCACTTCCACCCTAGAGTAGGTAATCAATTCAATAGGCCTACCAGATGCTAATGTTATATTTTCACTTATTGGCATTACAGGCACCTTTCCAAATAATCAACCACCTCCCTTTTCGTTCCAGCCTAGAAAAATTATTTTCGTAAAGCAGTTATCATTTTCTGGTATCCCGGGTGGCCGAAATATGGCCCCTTATGTTTCTCATCTAAAATTATCTATTTTAGGGGTTACTATTAGGAATGACCCATCTCCCTTAGTAGGTGATAAATCCTTAAGGATTAATCACATATTTTACTATTTTACCTCCTTGTATTTTCTTATGCAATTCTTGGTATTGTGGGTCCTCTTGACGGGCTAACTTTACATGTTCCTCAAAATCCATTCTTACATTTACTCGCATGTGTACGATTGAAGCATGAGCATGCCGACTTAATGCATCATAAATCTTGTTCTCCTTCCCTTTGATATGCTTGATATCAAATTCAAATTCGCTAAGGAAGGAAAATGTAGTTTTTAACCCCATGCAGAAATTACTTGCATACGAATTCTAAATCATAGGAAAAAAATAAAAATGCGAGAGCATAACACATAAAACACATATACACAGAGATTTCACACTGGATCCCAAAACCGGGACTACCAGCTTGATTTTTCATTATGTTCCTTTCAATGTTACAGTACATATTTATACATGCCGAAGCATCCAATACCATGGACCGAAAACCATCGCGTCCAAAACCATGGACCGAAAACCATCGCGTCCAAAAAAACATATGCGAAAATCATGCACAAAAACATAGGTGGGTCTGCCCAACCTAACATAGGGTCCAAAACCGAAATTTTCTGGGGCGCTGCCCCAAACCCCATAAAGTGGGGTTACGGGTACCCCTCAAACCCCCTCTTAACTATGTGGAAAGAATATAACACAACCCAACAATCTCCCACTTGTTGTTTTCTTTCCATAGGGGGCCAGAGGAGAGCTTAGTCATTTTTTAGCCCTGAAACACTCCATTGTTTCTCTACACCAAGAGAAATTCTTAGAGCTAACAGATTTTGTCAATGCATCTATAGTATTCTTCAAAGTGTCCACCTTTACCAGCAACACCTTTTTGTCTTCTCTCATATCCCTCACAAAGTGATACTGAACATCAATGTGCTTTGTCTTTGAATGATAAGAAGAGTTCTTTGCCAAGAAAATTGCACTTTGGTTGTCACAGTCTATCCTTATAGCTCCCTATACTAACCCCATACTTGAACACAATCTTTGCAACCAAACTGCTTCCATTCTTGCATGAGTGGCTGCCATGTATTATGCCTCTGTAGTTGATAGTGCCACTATAGATTGTTTGTTACTCATCCAACTAACTGCAACTCCAAATAGGTTAAACACATACCCACTTGTAGATCTTCTTTGATCTAGATCTCCAGCCCAGTCTGCATCAACAAAGCCACGAATATCCAAC
>APFE031506186.1:50942-69963 GCA_000404065.3 Pinus taeda | reverse complement strand
AGGGGTCATAACATAATCAGAGCCTACATAACAATAATAATGTAAGGGCACAATAATAACAATAGTGGGCTTCTATGGGGCACAATAGTAACAATATGGGCACAATAGGGGCAAAACAATATTAATAAGGGGTACAACTACAATAGTAATGGGGTAATCACTAGTATTATGGGGACCTAATAAGGTGCCAGGATATGCAAGTAGAGATAGATTCTTTTATTGAAAGATTTGCAGTTTTGCATGAAAGGGGCTTACCAAGTTTGTTGGGGAGTAATGAACACCTGCTGAAACAAGTTGAGTGCACAAAAAGGTTAAATAAACATGCTTCTGATCAAGTAAATGCTTCATCAAGTACTTTAGGAGAGAAGGCCCTTCCATCTGGCCAAACCCTCTACAACAATTTGGAAAATCTATTTTATATTGAACATGAAGTGAAACATCTTTTTACAGTCCAGCCTAACTTCTATAGGTACACAGACGCTGATGATACTTTGAGAAAGCTGCAAAGACATAAGTTACTAGAGGAGCACTGGTGGCAAAGCATATTGGAAATTCTATAAGCATATTTTTGGTGTCTTTTATATGCTTGGTAAATCAAAAGTCTTGGTACCATATGTCGTAAAGTGGAGAATAGGAATGGATGAGAATCGCGCGGGGCAACAGTGTATCAAATCAGGGTTAAATGCACCCAAGGAAGCTGGGAAGCAACGTGGAATATCAGTGGAAAAAGCCACCGACCGACTCATCAAGCTTACAGTCAACACATCGCACCAACTAAGTGGCCAACACAACAACATTTACTTCCTCATTTATTTATTCACTGTTTTCAAGACCACGTGTCTCTGTTTCTTGAAAAAACAATAACTCATCAGTAGATATTATCTTCCTTAGATATTTTGTAATGTTTTTGCAGAAATACCTCCCCATTCGAAGTATTCGGGGTTGGTGATAAATTTCTCAGACTGCATTGTAACTTTGAAAATCTCCTAAATACAAAAGCTATTGGAATCCATTGTCGCTGGACTCTTTGGATGTGGAATTTGTGCTGAGAGCCATGTTACAGAATTCTTGAATCATTTCATGTATCAATAAGTCTCTTCTAATTTGTGTTTTACTGTTTTTGTGTTTACTATATCATATATGTTTCATGAACTAAATAATAGAGAAAAAGAATAACTCAGAATTTGCTTGTTTGCACTTTGAACACATATTTCATTAAACTTGGAAATATTTTATTACAAGGATAATGACTAGAATTGATTTTTTTCATTATTTTGAAATTCTAGATCCACCATTTAATTCCAAATTTAATGAAATATGTGTTTTTGTGTTCAATCTCTGTTATTTTTTATGTTTTCTTCGGAATTAGCATAAACAAGAATTCTTAGCTGCTCCTGTTTCCCCTGGTTCTTTCATATTGATTAAATACGAAGGAATTCTTAATTTCTTCTTAGTCATAATCATTCACTTTCCCTCTATCAACATGATGAAGGATTCTTAATTGCCCTTCACCCCCTGACTCCATTTCATATTATTCCAACCTATAAGTTTTTCCATGATTTATTACCTTGCTCTGTAGTACCATCCTCAATTAAAGAAACCATATCCAGTAGTTCATCCTCATAGACTCCATTAGCCCAATGGACTGAACTTCTCAGACTTACACCCCTATTCTATTAATACCACCATCCAGAACTCAAAACCAAACCCTTGTACTTCATAACTAGCCTAATATACTTCAAAACAAAGTTAAATTATACAGAGAGAGCCCTCTCTGGATACATATTGGCTAGAATCCATGTCTAAAAGATTGGTCTGTGGTTACCTCAGCTGTATTCCCTTTTCTTACAACTTTTGGGGAACAACCTGAGTGATAACATAATTGGTGACTCAATTGTAGAATGAATAATTACTTGTTACTACTGTTTATTTTTAAAGCTACAGATGGAGCCTGAAGTTAGCCAGGTAGCCTTTGAAACTGCTTTTGTTATGCAATTACAGGAGTAAATTAAAGTTGCTTCAGTTTATCTCGAGTCAAGTTTTAGATTTTTGAAAAGTTGTCTCAAATCCATGATCAATCCCTTGTTTCAATAGATTTTCAGGAAAATTCAAAACTCCCATATTTTAAACTTCTTAGAAAGATACTACCAAAAGTTACATCCTTCAGATAGTTCTAGAAAAACCAAAAAATATATTCAGAAGCTGGCTCCAAAGAATAAGGTCCGTTACACTAGATCAAATCCAGATCCCAATCCCCCACCTGTGTTTCAAAATACTAATCTCATTCCCAAGAAACTTAGAAGCCAACAAAGCCAAGAATATTCTTCTAGTTCACCCATTGACATATATCAGTAGAATCCTACCCAACCTGAGCTTACTCCTGGAAAAAATAACAGTCTTTCTGCCATTACTATTGTCTCTCCTAGTTCACCTTCAACACTTCAAACCATCTTTTCCACTCCCCCATCCACTGTATACATTTCAATTGGTATCCCTGCCCTTCCAGTTGTTACACTTATCCCTGCAAATATGGCAAATCGATATGCTCCCCTGCAATTACCTGCTAATCTAGGGGCTATGCCTCAAGATTATCAAAGCAAAATCACTTATTTTGATGGTACTGGCACGTACACAGCTCAACAACACACCAAGAAAATGATGGAATATTTTGAAAACTATAAGGTTGATGATGATGATGTAAGAATGAAAGTTTTTGTCCAAAGCTTAACTGGAGATGTAAGAACCTGGTTTAGAGCACTCCCTGCAAACACTATCAATAATCTAGAGGCTCTTTATCAGACCTTCTTAAATAGATGGGAAAAGAAAAATATCCCCTCCACATCTTATCGGAATATGAAAACTTAAAGAGAGGTCCACAAGAAAGTGTGCAAGATTACTGCACCAGATTTAACAACGTATACAATGCTATCCCTCAGAATATAAGACCTCCACCAGGCTTGGCCTTGATCAAATTCCCTGATGGATTTGACTCTGATATGGCATACCAGCTCAAGGAAAGGGCTCCTCTAAGCTTAGAAGACATGCAGAGCATAGCTGTCAGTGTTCAGGCCAGCCTAATTTCCAAACGAGCTCGAGCCAAAGCGGAAAGAAGGATACCCATCAAAGAAGAACCTTCTGCCTTTGAACAAAAATTGGATGCCATCATTAAAGGAATGGACAGACTTGGAGATAGGGTAGAAACAATTGAAAGAAAATCATCTTGGGATGGCCAACCAAGTAATGCTGAAAGAAATCCAAACTTTAGAAAAATCCAGAACTCTAACACTGCAAAGGTTGGCCCTAACCAAAACATTAAACCTCCATTTCAAGAAAACTATGCTGAAGCTTCAACTTCTAGTGAGCCCATAGAAGACACTCATATTAACTTAATGGGTTTCAATAGTGAACAACAAATTTTCTTAACCCAAGAGGATCAAGAGGCTCACACTCTAGGTCAGTTCCAAATTCAATCAGGGGAATCGTTTGATTTTAAGGAGGGATATGACACAGTTGTCTATGAAGTTCACAAACAATATAATCTAAGAAGTAGGAGAATAGATGTCCCTGATGACAATAAATAGAAAGAAACAAAGCAACCCATCAAAGCTAAGATCAAGAACTCTCCTATACAAACTCCTCCTAAGGCAATTCCTAACTCAAAGAGTCCAACAATTGAGAATGTTTCAGATAATCAACAACCAAATAAACAATCTTCAGCTTCCATTTCTTCCAAAGAAATTGTGGGAGAACCTCTAGAAATTGACATAGAAACAGCTTCAACTCTTAACAAGATGCCTGCAAAAGAGGTAGATATAGAAAATGTTGTAGAAAAAGAAAACCTTGCTGCCTGAAATGCAAAAATTCAAACTGAAAAACCTTTCAACCTTGAGACCGAAATAGGCAAGTTAAAAATAGCCATTCCACTATCAGAACTAGCTAAGCATCATGTCTATAGAGAACAAATTAGCAGATCACTTCAAATTTCAGAAAACAGAGATGCAATTGATGTCCTTGATGACCAACCAGAATTAATCTTTGGTCCTGAAGTAAACGGAAAATGTCTAAACATTCATGATAAGATACTCCATAATGCTATGTTTGATTCTAGTGCTTCTCATAATTTAATGCCCAAATCTGTAATGGAGAAGCTGGACCTAGATACCACCAGGCCATACAAAGACTTGTTCTCTTTTGATTAAAGCCAGGTTAGATGTCTAGGACTAATCAAAGACTTATGTGTATCATTATTCCAATACCCAGCCAAAACAATTTTAATGGATGTGGTGGTAGTTGATATTCCACCCAAATATGGATTGTTGTTGTCTAGGTCTTGGGGAGAAAAACTGCAAGGACCATTACAGTTGGATATGTCCTATGCAACCACTTCAGTATTTGGTCAACCAAAGAGGTTGTATAGAGAAACTTTAATGAAGTATGTGGTAAGAAGTTAGGAGAAACCCCAGAATTTTCCCATCTATTCCGTGCATTCTGATATGGACTCCTTCATACTATACAATGATGAAATTCACCCCCCAACTGATGTCAATGCTTTGGCTATAGAGCAGAAAAATTTCATAAATGAGAAATCTAGTGTTCAAGAGCAAGAAATTTCTATAAACAAAGGTATATCAGACCACCAAGAAAAACCAGCTAAAAATAAAGAAGTCTATCTACCCATAAAACAAATCATTCAGACTCCAAATCCTAACTATAAACATGAAGCCCTTTGGTATTTGGAATTTGATGGATCAGTCAATAAATTAGAAGCAGGGGCAGGAATCTGGGTGCATAATCTAGAAAATAACCATGTTGAAGGTCATGCATACAGGTTGAATTTTAGATGCACTAATAACATGGTTGAATATGAAGCCCTTTTTCTAGGAATCAAATTTATCAAAAGCTTAGGTGCAGTTAGGGTATCAATTTTAGGAGACTCTGATTTAGTTATTCAGCAAATAAAAGGAAATTTCCTCACAAATGATCTCAAGTTAAGACCTTATAGAGCTGCAACAATCGAAATACTCAATACCTTTCTAGGAGCACAGCTTGCTAAAATTCCAAGGAAACACAATTTGCATGCCCACAGTTTAGCAATGTTTGCTAGCACTTGTAAACTGCCATTAGAGCCTAATCATCATTTTACAGCTGAGATTAAACACAGACCATCTGTACCTAACAATGTAAAAAATTGGCAAGTGTTTGACAATGACACTCAGATTAATAATTTCCTGACCTTAAAAGAAGAATTCTTCGGCATCAATATAGGCATGGGCACTGTTTGTGAGGTTGATCAAATAGACAAAATTGAAACACACATTTCAGCTGAAACAACATCTCAAATACTACATCCAACAAAATTTACCACCAAAGAGTTGCAGGAGCTTAAAGAAATAGATTTTGATGAAGCTGTTGGAGGAGAATCTGAAGTCAATGATTTAAAGGACAATTATTTACCCACAGGATTAACTCCTCTGGAAGACATTTTGTATTCTAATGATATTTCGAGGAAGCCCAAAGTGTAGCCTCTAAATGCCAAGATTGTGGACTGTAACATAGGAACTGAACGAAGTCCTAAAATGATAAAATTGTCCAAAACCTTTCCTCCTAATCAAAAGCTTAAATATGTTGAACTCTTCAAGGAATTTTAGGACGTTTTTGCATGGAGTTATGAAGATCTCAAATCTTATGATACTTCTGTGATTCAACATACAATACCCCTCAAAGAAAATAAAAAACCTTTCAAGCAAAAACTCAGAAGGGTCAACCCCGTACTTCTCCCTCTAATTAAAAAGGAAGTCAAAAGAATGTATGAAGCTGGGATAATTGCACCCATTAGATTTTCAGAATGGGTCTTTAATTTAGTCCCTACTAGGAAGAAAATAGGAGAGATCAGGTTGTGTGTTGATTTGAGGAATTTAAATAAAGTCTCTTTAAAAGACCACTACTGCTTACCTAAGATGGATCACATTTTACAAAGGGTAGTAGGTGCCTCTAGAATTTCACTGTTGGATGGATTTTTAGGTTTCAAACAGATTCTAGTTCGCCCTGATGATCAGGATAAGACTGCGTTTACAACACCTTGGGGAACTTTCAAATATGTGAAAATGCCATTTGGACTCAAGAATGCAGGGGAAACTTTCCAACATGCAATGGACATAGATTTTGCTAAAGAAATCCATGATTTCCTAGTCATATACCTAGATGATCTCACTGCATTTTCAAAATCAGATTAGGAACACCTAGATTATCTTAGACAAGTGTTTTTAATCTACAGAAAATATGGTATATCACTAAACCCAAAGAAATCATTATTTGGCCTAGAAGAGGGCAAACTATTAGGTCACATAATTTCGAAAGAGGGCATTAGAATTGATCCAAATAGAATACAAGCCATCCTGCAAGTTCCTCACCCTAGAAATATCAAAGAACTTCAAGCTTTCCTAGGGAAGATCAAATTTTTAAGAAGATTTATACCCAATCTGGCTGAATTAATTAGACTGTTGAATAACATGTTAAAAAAGGATTCCAATGTAAAATGGACAATAGAGGCTAAACAAGCATTTGAAGAAATCAAATGCTTTGACTAGAACACCAATCCTTACTAGCCCAAAATTTGACAGAGACTTCATGATCTTTTCCTTTGCCTCAGAGCATACTATTGCTGCTGTCTTGCTACAGAAAGATGATCAAGGACATGAAAAACCCATAGCCTTCTTTAGCAAATCACTGAGGGATGCACCTTTAAAATATCAAATCATGGAAAAACAGGCTTATGCCCTTGTAAAAGCTATTAAGGACTTCAGAGTTTATATCTTATACTCTCATGTAATAGCTTACGTGCCAAATATTGTTGTCAAAGATATCCTAACTCAAGAAAGAATTGAAGGCAAACGTGGAAAGTGGATAGGTAACATTTTGGAATATGACATTGAAATTAAACCAACCAAGCTGATAAAAGGACAAGGATTAGCTAAACTTATGGCTGAAACCAATTTTCAAACCCTTGATATCAATGAACTAGATATTGAACAGGAGATGGCGACTCCACAGATCAATCAAGCCTTTTTACAATCACCTTGGTATGCTGATATATGTTATGTATTGCTAAACCTACAAGCTCCTCCAGGATTATCCAAAACTAAGAAAAGATTTCTGAAAATGAAAGCCTCTAAATTTTGTATTTTAGATGATGTTTTATTTTGGAAAAATCATGAAGGCATTTTACTAAATTGTTTAACAAAATATTAAATTGACAAAGTGCTGAAAGCGCTGCATGCAGGGGATTGTGGTGGACATTTGTATTGGAAATCAACTGCCGATAAAATTCTAAGTGCTGGATTTTATTGGCCCACCCTCTTTGCTGATGTAAAAATGTTTGTAACTTCTTGCCATAAGTATCAAATCTTTGAAGGCAAGAGGAAACTTTTGCCTCTACCCCTTAAGCCAATTTCCACTGAAAGACCATTCCAACAATGGGATTTAGATTTTATTGGAGAAATTCACCCATCTTCTTCTGGCCAACATAAATGGATCCTGACTGCCACAGACTACTTAACTAAGTGAATAGAGGCCATTCAATAATCATGCAATTCTTAGAAACCATTATCTTGTCCATATTTGGTTGTCCTAAAAAGATTATAACTGACAATGCTGTTGCTTTTAAATCCAAGAAAATGATCAATTTCTGTCATAAGTACCACATTACCTTAGGCCATTCCACAACCTATTACCCTCAAGGTAATGGTTTAGCTGAGTCATCCAATAAAAGCCTAATCAATATCATTAAGAAAGTATTGGAGGAAAACAAGAAAAACTGGCATAAGAAGCTTATCAATGCACTATGGGCAGACAAATTGACCACAAAGTGATGCATTGGAACAAGCCCATATGAATTAGTTTATGGCATGGAGGCAGTATTCCCTTCATCCTTGGGAGTCCCTGTGATGAAATTGCAACAAGAAGTGCAGGCAGAACCTAATGACATTCAAAGAAGGATAAATCAGACTATTCATCTACAGTAGACCAGAGAGGAAGTATATCAGAGATCTCAAGTGCTACATGAAAGCTCAAGAAAATATTTGATAAAAGGACTAAAGCAGAAGATTTCTATATTGGAGAAAAAGTTTTGAAATGGGACTCAAGGAGAGAAGACAAAGGAAAACATGGGAAGTTTTATTTCCTATGGAGCGGACCTTTTATCATCCAGGCTATACAAGGAAACAATACTTACTTTTTAAAGAGCCTAGATGGTACAGAAACAGAGGGAGGGCCAGTTAATGGTAGGATGCTCAAGCACTATTTTGATCTGGCTATCTGAGGTATTTTTTTCTTAACCTGTACATACTTTATATTTAATAATGTCTAGGCTTGGATTGGACAACAAGTTTATTGAAGTTAAAGCCTGAAGTGAAGGCCCTAAGCTTCACAACTACAACTATTATAGGTATAATAAAGCAACCAGCAGAAGCAGATTTCAGAGAAAAACAGAGGTGTAATTGTTTGGATCAGCTCATGAGACATGTGCATATTTTACATGGTCCTCTGTACAGTTTGTTAACTTACAGCAAAGGAAAATTTCAAAATGCATCAAGAATTGTACATAAGGCCATCTGACCTGCTGTTCTTGACTTTTCATCAAGAAAATCCATCCCCAAGTGGAGCCACTGTTAGGTTCCTATACCAATAGGTGTCATTTTTCATGATTGACATTGAAGAGCTTTAATATGTTCATACTTTTTGGCTAGTTGCAAAGGTTTTCCATATTCAAAAGAAATCAAAAAAGTTAAAAAATGTAAAGAGGGTATGCCCTAAAAGAAAAATCAAAGGGCAACAAAAATGAAATGGTCAAAAGAAAAAATGAAAGAAATGAACCCCAAACAAATGACCAAGAAAGTGTGCAAGTCCAAAAAGACACTATTCTATTTTTGCAAAGATCTTATGGTATGCAACTGCTGATTCATGCCACCATTGATGAATGGCCAAATAGCTTAATCTTGTTCAGTTCATGTTTGAATTTACTTGTCTTAGAGATAGAGAATGAAACCTGTCCAAATTGTTCAATCTTGACAGATGAATAGCTAGGTGGAGAAGCAAAGGAGCTCAACTGCTAAATCTAAGCCCTTGGATGTTATAAAGGTAGATTTAGATAGGATTCCAATGAAAAGAAAAGAAGATTGAAAGGGTCTGCTAGTCCAAGTGCACCCATAGAAAAAGAAGAAAAAATGTTAGGAACAGTAGGCTAGGTAGGCAGTTTTGGTGTTGCAGAAGCATGCTAATGGTTAATTTTGTCTCTCAAAGGATGTTTATCTTATTGTTATCATAAGTACCATGGCACCTGTTTGGTTACAAGTCAATTGAAGCATGACTAACTTCCCTTCACCCTTTTCTCAAAATCACTTACTAACCTCCCCCTAAGGATATTGAGATCTGCTCAATGCTACTAGATCACTTCATTTCATGAAAAGGTTTGAGTAGAACTGCATTCTCACTTTAGACAAGAAGCCACATTTCTTGTCTAAAACCCTGTTTTCCTTTTAAGCTTAAGTTTCCTAAACAATAAACTTAGCGCTTTCCACTCATTTCTACATATTAACCTTAACATTATTATCTAAATCCCACCCTATCACCTATTCCCGTATTATATATATAATAAAAACCCCCAAATTCTATTATTCCCTCCCCTGCTAAATATAGCAATATGCCATTGTTTTAAAGGGATTATAAGTTCATTTGGAACCTTATAATAACCCTACCCGCGTGCAAATATTCAAAGGTTAATTAACATTTGGTTAATTAACAGGTCAAATACCTCATCAAACAATAATGATCGCCCCGGGAAAGTCTTAAACCATAGTTTATATTACATGGGTCCTGCGCCATAGCCCTCACCCATCTCCGACATACTGCCAGCCGTCGGATCTGGGCCCTCGCATCCAATGGCCTAGATCAATATCGAAACCCCCTCTATCGTTGTACGTTACCGCCCCGGGAGCTAGCGGTATTACCGCCGTACAAAAGACGTGTGGCGCCCTCCCGCAGTGCTCGCTGCCCTTCCCACCAAAACCACCTTAGCCCAAAAACAGTGCGGGCTAATACCGCTTATTGCCCTTCTGTTGACTTTGCCTGCTGACATCGTCACCGCGTCACTGCCACGTCACCCCGCTACACGACAAAATACTTCGTCATGTTCACGTCATCCAACTGAAAAGCGCCAAAAGCCCGTCAAAGCCAATTTTTGTTAAAAATTCGTGAAAATGTCATTTTCACCTATTTTCACTTGTTTTTCTCTGGGGAACTATTGCATGCGATTCATGTCCAAAGAGGCTGCTCGACCATATAGTTCACCACCCAGCCAAATCAAGTCCGCAGTTCTATCCTCCAGCTCGTCCTGCAACCTGTAATCCGCCCAGTGCACCGTTAAAGACAGGTATTTCCCTTAATTCCATTTCCAAACCTTGTGAATCTCAGTTTTCTCTGCAAATTTTCAAAAAGAGCAAAATTCGAGTTGAATTCACTATAATGCCTTCAAATAAACGCACCAAAACCACTGTTGTTTTGCCCATTTGCCTGCAGAGGCCCCACCCCCAATTTAAAAATACAAAACCAAAAATGGAAGCTCTGGTGGCCCTCAATGTCGCTCCCTTCAATGCACCTCACAAAGAGTTGGAGCGGTTGCCCTTGGCTGATAGAGATTTTCAAATTCAAGACTTAATTGGTGACAAAAACCACCTTCAGGCATTTTGTGAAATTATGAGCAGTCACCAAAGTAACTCTAATTTCTATGGAATATGGGAATCCAACCTGCCCATCTACTACCTCCCCTCAGTGAATAGTATTCCCAGATGTTATCCACCTATGTTGTGCCAATTATGAACCGACTCAGAGAGCAATTAAGACTCCAACTGGAACTTTCCTCTTTTATATAGCTCCTGAGTCCATCAATCAGATGTTAAACTTCAAACCCACTCAGCCTCTTACTCCTCTTTCTATGGGATTCTTGCTTGAAGAGGGCCCCAAACTACCCAATTCAGAGATAACCCGGATTACTCAAACATTTATGAGACTAGACTGCCAGCACTGAGGCCCACCCCTCTATGTACATGCCTTGTTCAATGAAGTTGGACAATTCATTATTGATATGATATCCTACATCCTAGGATTTAGAACAAGTGAATATATTGATGAGACCACATTAGTTTTGTTGTCCATATTTACTCCAGGACAACCCCCTGTTGTCAAATATGACTATGCTACATTCATTGCCAACAAGATTCATGATCAATTCATGAGTTTAGACATAGAAGGAGTCTTCAAGTACTCATCCAATATATATCATCTGTTCTTATACTATCAAACAGACAGTTTTCAGTTTCCTATCAGAAAATTGGATTCCAAAGGAGAGAGAAGGTTTGTGATATTTTGGACCTCAATCTTCCACCATGTTTCTGACTCTCCTTACACCTACTGTGAATTCATTTACCTGTTTATACATTCGGTCTCCTCTCTACCGATGAGAACTCCTCCTCCTAGTCTCTCTGGTGATATCCTAAAGATTTTACAGCTATCTAAAAACTACAAAATAGGTTACTAGTACTTTTACCAAAATCACACCGAGATCAGAATATATGGTTGTGAGCTATGCCCTTATAAGCTGCCCAAATATGTGCCTATGAGACTGTTTGCACTGGAGTATTTTAGGCAAATTCTCAATGCATATTTAACTCACTTTCACAGTGCAAAGAAAAAGGCCCAACTAAGAATAAAAAACCAGTTAGGCCCCTTCATCATTAACAAGAAGGAAGCCTGGGCAGATGTTGATAAAATATTGGGAGAAGAGCTTAAACTGAAGAAAGGTTTCTGGTGGGTACCTTATGACCCAAATGGCTTCATAAGTGATAGGAGAGTAAAATATAGGCTATCATCCTATAAACATTCCAGGCTTCCTGAAATAGAGCAATTTGCCAATCAAGATGAGTGGGTAGAAGGTACATTGATAGAGCAACTTATTCAGGAAGAAGTGATGGAACAAACTTTGAAAAATCTTGAAAAGACTCTTGACCTGGACTCTTTTGGACAAGTATTTTTCAAGCTGCCACAACAAACCGGAGTGGGTACATACTCTGTTGGAACTTCACAGCAACCTACAGGAAACCAGTGCACCAGGTACAGGGTCATCGAAGGGCAAGGAAGTAGCAGGCACAAAACAACAAGCAATGACAGATCAGCTAGCAACATCAAAGGAACAGGACCAAGGGAAAATTCCCCATGCCCAAACCAAAGCACCAGAGATACCAGCTTTACATACTCCTCTAAATAAGGAAAAAAGCAAGAAAAGGGACAGGGAAGAAGGTACACCTATGAGTGGACTAGCAGAGCAACCAGGGGCAAAAAGGAAAAGACTTAATGCTCTATCTAAAGAGGAAATCATTGAAGAAACAATAGAAAGTCTAAGAGGTGAGAGGGTGACCAGCCCACAGACATCCTCGGTAATACAAATATCCACCAGCTCTCACAGGTAGGACCTAGAAAGGCAGCATAGTGTGGAGGTTTCATCCACTAGGCCGCAAAGCAAACAAGGGTCTAATATCAAAAGAAAATTCACAGATATAAAGGCCCAGAATGACCCATTGAGGCTGCAACTTTACAATCAATTTCTCAAAATGATCCCCACCAACCAGCAAAGGATATTGGCTACATATGACATTAAAAAAGGTAAAATGATTTTGATCCACTTTAAGCCTAAAGTGCAACAACCACAGTCAGCAGCTGACTACATCAGGACAAATCTGGAGATCCTTTCCAAAGACATTCATCCAATGGACCAGATTGAGTTGCACAAGCAAACTGGAGAGATGGTCTACTCCACATTGGCAGATAAGGCAATGTTGGCTCATAAATTGCAAAACTCATTAAACAACACCTCTGCCCAACTAGATTTGGAGGAGGCATCTTCTTTAGCCAAGGACAATAGGATAAAGTCCTTGGAAGATATTATTATTGAACTGGGACATGATCCCAAGGATGCCAAAGGAATAAAAGAATTGATGAAGAAGAAGGAAGAGGACATTGCTGCCCTCAGGAAACAATTGTAGCTGCCTACTACTATGCATCCACAAACTACAGAGGTCGTGCAACAAAAAGTAGAGGAGGGCATGATGGACCTACTGATGAGAATGAATGAAAGGTTAAGTGAGATAGAGCAAGCATTTGAGAAAGAATTACAAGAAAAGGAGGGAGAGTTGACCTCCCAGCCACCTGTAATAGCTCCAATAGTCACCACCACCCCTTCAACAGCTGCAGCAGCACTACCTCCCACTGTTCTAGCAGCCACAACAGAAACAACTACAGGAACTTCAGCAACAGCACTAGGCAGCAGTATTGGGATGACAACAGAGGAATTAATAAAGGCAATGGAGGAATTAAAACTACAAGTGTCAGAGTTGAAAGAGGCCAAAGAGAAATTGCAAAGTTAGAAATAAGTTATGACAAATCTAAAATGACTGTAGCAGAAAAGACAAGAGAGGTTAAGGCATTAGAGAACAAAGTGAAATCATTAGAAAAGGACCTCTCTTTAGATAAGCCTATGGGAGAAATAAAAGGGATTTTGTGGGCTAACATCAATCAATCCATTTGTAATGTATGGAGATCTATTTAGACTATTTATGAATAGATTGACTTAATAGTAGTAGCCCAAGTGGAAATTCAAAAGGCCAGAACTTTACTGGGACATATGCATGAATAGGCCAACAGGCTAATCCATTTTTTTAACACCAAGACCAGTGAAGAACTAGCAGCACTGGACATCAGAGACAGGACAGGCACCATTCTAACAATCAAAAGAGTTCAGACCATGAGAATCCTGATGCATATTTTGGAGAGGAGGTGCCAATATATGCAAGTAGAGATAGATTCTTTTATAGAAAGATTTGTAGTTTTGCATGAAAGGGGCTTGCCAAGTCTATTGGGGAGTAATGAACACCTGTTGAAACAAGTTGAGTACACACACAGGTTAAATAAACATGTTGCTAATCAAGTAAATGCTTCATCAAGTACTTTAGGAGAGAAGGCCCTTCCATCTGGCCAAACCCTCTACAACAATTTGGAAAATCTATTTTATATTGAACATGAAGTGAAACATCTTTTTACAGTCCAGCCTAACTTTTATAGGTACACAGACACTGATGAGACTTTGAGAAAGCTACAAAGACATGAGTTACCAAAGGAGCACTGGTGGCAAAGCATGTTGGAAATTCTATAAACATATTTCTGGTGTCTTTTATATCCTTGGTAAATCAAAATTCTTGGTACCATATGCCGTAAAGTGGAGAATAGGAATGGATGAGAATCATGCAGGGCAACAATGTATCAAATCAGGGTTAAATGAACCCAAGGAAGCCAGGGAGCAGCGCAGAATATCAGTGGAAACAGCCACTGACCGACTCATCGAGCTTATAGTCAACACATCGCACCAACTGAGCAGTCAGCACAACAACATTTACTTCCTCATTTATTTCTTCACTGTTTTCAAGACTACATGTCTCTGTTTCTTGAAAAAACAATAACTCATCAGTAGATATTATCTTCCTCAGATATTTTGTAATGTTTTTCCATAAATACCTCCCCATTTGAAGTATTTGAGGTTGGTGATACATTTCTCAATTTGCACTGTAACTTTGAAAATCTCCTAAATACAAAAGTTGTTGGAATCCATTGTCACTGGACTCTCTGGATGTGGAATTTGTGCTGAGAGTTACAGAATTCTTGAATCATTTTATGGATTAATAAGTCTCTTCTAACTTGTGTTTTACTATTTCTATGTTTACTATATCATATATGTTTCATGAACTAAATAATAGAGGAAAAGAATAACTCAGAATTTGCTTGTTTTCACTCTGTGTTCAGTCTTTGTTATTTTTAATGTTTTCTTTAGAATTAGCATAAACATGAATTCTTAGCTACTCCTATTTCCCCTGGTTCTTTCATATTGATTAAATACTAAGGAATTCTTAATTACTTCTTGGTCATAATCATTCACTTTCCCTCTGTCAACATGATGAAGGATTCTTAATTGCCCTTCACCCCCTGATTCCATTTCATCTGATTCCAGACTATAAGTTGTTCCATGATTGATTACCTTGCTCTGTAGTACCATTCTCAGTTAAAGAAACCATATCCAGTAGTTCATGCTCATAGACTCCATTAGCCCAATGGACTGGACTTCTCGGACTTACACCCCTGTTCTATTGAATACCACCATCCAAAACTCAAAACCAAACCCTTGTACTTCATAACTAGGCTAATATACTTCAAAACAAAGTTAAATTATAAAGAGAGAGCCCTCTCTGGATATAGATTGGCTAGAATATGTGTCTAAAAAATTGGTATGTGGTTACCTCAGCCGTATTCCCTTTTCTTACAACTTTTGGGGAACAACTTGAGTGATAACACAGAGAAAAGCTTATTTTCTTATTTTCTTGAGTTTTGTGCAAGTAGGGTTTTAATGGTTGCAAATTTGTGATGCTTACAAGCTTAAAGTTGTAGAGAGGAGAAGGGAAACTATTGGTTGCAAATCCTAAGGTAATTCCTAGAAGAAGGAGAGCCACAAGGCTACAATATCCACCCAAAGTTTCAATCCCAGCTGCACTTGAAGCACCTCAAGTTTTACCTTTAATTGATATTGAGGAGGTACAAAAAGTACCAAAAAATATAAAGCCATCATGTTTAGAGCAGGAGAGACTGAAGGTCTTTTAGAAGAAAAATCATTCAAGAAAGCTTTATATGACTTAATTGACATGGTTAGAGTCCTCTATGAAGAGAGGAATACTAGAATGGTTGAAGATAGTTCTAAGTCCCTACATGGAGAGGGAAGCTCAGGAGATAAAAATGATGAAAAGAAGGATTTAAAGGGTAATGGAGGAAAGCCTCCTCCATATCCACCATATTCATCATCTTCCCCATCGTCCTCATCATCTCAAACATCATCATCCTCCACGACCACCACAAAAACTGTTCATACCCATTCAAAAACCCCAAAGGAAAAAAATCCCTTACTCACATTGGACATTAAGTTTGAACTTCCCATGTACAATGGTGAGGTGAATGCAAAAAAGTTAGACAATTGGATTCAACAATTGGAGGTTTAGTTCATAATTTAGAATCTTCAAGAAGATCATATAAAAATATAGTTGGCTTCATTGAGGCTAGAAGGAGCAACACTAGTTTGGTGGGAAGCAAAGACTCAAGAGGAAATGCAAATTCATGGTAAGATATCCATTTATTGGGTTGAATTTGTTTCTACAATTAAAAGACATTTTTATCCTTTAGCCTGTATGCAAAAGATCATTATGAGTTGGAATTTTTTTAGAGAAATCAAGGGCCAAATAGTTCAAGACTATACCCAGCAGTTTAGAAAAAGGGCATTTTTGTTAGGAGTAAACTTGAATTCCCAAGATACACTCTTGAAATATATTGGGGTTTTACATTCCTACTTAAGACATACTATCCTTACGTTCAATCCAAGAAACTTAGATGAGGTATGTGTGCAAGCCACACACCTTGAAGTAAGAGGAAAGAACATTTAGGAAGAGGGTAGTAAGAAGAAGCCATTCAAAGGTAAGGAGAAAGACAAGGGTGGAAAATGGAAAGGAAAGAAGAATGCAAGTGTGAAAGAAGGGGAGAAATCTATATGCCAACATTGTTCCAAAGTAGTGCATGATGAAACCCACTGTTGGAAATTACGTCTTGAATGATGGCCTAAGAAACCAAACAATAAGGGGAAACAAAAGATGATCGTTACCACACAACATGATCTTGGTTCCGATTCCGATGATGAGACAAGATTTTAGCCATGGCCAGAAAAGGAAAAGAAGCTATTGCAAGCAATATTTCCTCACATATTAATAACAACACTCCAAATGAAGAATCAAAAATAGAGTTGTTCCATGTAAGGGTAATTTCAAATCATACAAATATTGATGTATTATTTGATAGTCGGTCACAATCAAACTTAATTTCAGAAGACTTGGTAAAAAAGCTTAACCTTGAAACTGTACCTCATCATAAGTCATATCCCTTGGGTTGGATAGTCAATAAAGAAAATTTACAGGTTACAAGGAAATGTTTATTGATGTTTTCCATTACTGAAAAATTCATTGATGAAGTCGAGTTAGATGTAGTTCCACTTGACATCTCAGGAATCATTCTGGGGTGCCCATATTTGTATGATAGGAAAGCGATATTTTATCGCCATGAGAAAAAAATACCAATTGCTCAAGGATGGAGTGGAGTGTATTGTGAGATCCCATCACAAAACGTTAAATATTTCTTTGGTTAATGCAAGGCAAATGAAGAGACTAGTAAATGCAAGTAAAAATTTTGTGCTTCGCATGCTCAAGAAAAATAATGATATTGATTATGAATCTTTTAAAGGTTGTGATGATAAGTTAAAATATGATTTGTTTTGTGTGGTAAGAGAGCATGGCAAGATGTTTCAGGAACCAAAGGGGTTACCTCCCAAGAGGGGAATTCAGCATGAGATACAACTGCAACAAGATGATCCACTTCCAAACATTGGCATGTATTGCATGTTGATTATGGAGATCATGGAAATAAAAAAGACTCAAGAGTTACTGAACAAAGATATCATATGCCCATCTACTTCACCATGTGGTTCACCCATTGTCTTGGTGCCCAAGAAGGACGGGACTTGGTGCATGTGTTTGGATCTCCGTGCACTAAATAAAATAATGGTAAAGAATCGTTATCCACTCCCAAGAATTGATGATTTGCTTGACCAATTGAGGTATGAAAATTATTTCACTAAGTTAGACTCATGAAGTGGTTATCATCAAGTTAGAATAGCTAAAGAGGACATTTGGAAAACCGCATTTAAAACTAGACAAGGATTGTTTGAGTGGCTTGTTATGCCTTTTGGTCTTACAAATGCTCCGACTACTTTCATGAGAGTTATGAATGATGTATTGAGACCATTTCTAGATGACTTTTTCATTGTTTACTTAGATGATACTCTCATATTCAACAAATCCATAGATGAACATGTCATGCATGTGAACAAAGTATTTGATGTCTTGAGAAAAGAATAGTTATTTTTAAAGATGTCAGTGTGAAATTGGCAAGACTTCTTTAGTGTAATTGGGACACATTGTTGGAGGAGGTGAGCTGAAGATAGACCCATCTAAGGTTTAGGTCATTGTGAATTGACCCACGCCCAATATAGTTACAGGGGTAAGAAGCTTTCTTGGGGTAGCACAATATTGGAGGAAATTTATTGCTAATTTTTCTTCCATTGCAGCACCACTACATGCATTGACTATTGTTAAGAAAGTCTTCCACTGGGGAGGTGTACAGCAAAAAGAATTTGATGCTTTAAAACAAAGATCAGTTCAGCATTGGTATTGGCTCTTCTGGATCTTATAAAGCCATTTGAGATTCAAACAGATGCTAGTGATTATGCCATGGGAGCAGTTCTTATGTAAAATGGTAAGCCCATTTCTTTTCATTTTGAAATTTTTAATGGTGTTGTGACTAACTATCCCACCTATGACAAAGAGCTTTATGCATTGGTACAAAGTGTTAAAAAATGGAAACACTACTTGATGGGGAAGGAGACCATTATCCATATCGACCATCAACCATTTTAGTACTTACAGTCATAGCCAAAGTTGCAGCAATCACGACACTTCAGATGGATGGGTTTTCTACAACAATTTCATTTGGTTATCAAGTAAAAAAAGGGAATCTACAATAAGGTAGCTGATATGCTTTCTAGGCCTGCTGTAAATTCATCTATCATACTCAAGAACAATTATGTTTTACATGAGAGTTACATTGAGACATATGCATATGATAATGACTTTCAAGATGTGTATGCAAGCTTGAGGCAAGGAAACTAAATTGAATAGTTAGATTACCATGTACATAAAGGTTTGTTGTATCACTTGGGCAAGTTATGTATTCCATAGGGAGAAAGAAACAATATCATAAGGGAGGCACACACTTTGTT
>APFE031506186.1:26147-42529 GCA_000404065.3 Pinus taeda | reverse complement strand
AAGGACATTTTGCAGCATAATGACCTACTCTTCCACAAGCAAAGCATTTAAAAGGCAACTTACCTCTTAACCTTCCAGAACCCCTTTTAAGATTTCTGACAAAGTTTGATTCTTCTTCCTCTTCTTCTGGGACGTGGCTTGCTTCATAATAATCTCCTTTGCCTGATGCCTTGAAAGCAGCTTCTCTTCTATCTGATGGACCTCCCTTTCTCATTTCATAAGCAGTTAGAATTCCATGTATTTGAGACATAGTAAGAATTCGTAGATTTTATTTTTCTTCTATTGCAGATACTTTAGATACAAACTTGGGGGACAATGATCTTAGAACCTTTTCAACCACAATAGCCTCTTTTATTTCTTCACCCAAATTTTTCATACAATTAACAACTTCATCTACCCGAAGAAAATAGTTAGCCACACTTTCATCATTATACATCTTGAGAGTCTCATACTGAATCCTGAGAGTTTGAAGTTTGGCACGCTTTACCTGTTCATCTCCTTCATAGCTCATGACAATTTTGTCCCATATCTCTTTTGTGGATTTATATTGCATTACCTTCATGAATTCCGATTGGGATATACATCCTAATAGGGTACTGACTGCTTTTGCATTGTTTCATACTTCTTCCTCTCGTCTGCATCTATAGGAGTAGTTGAAGAAAAATCATAACCTGTCTCTACGATGTTCCAAACTTTTGTACCAAGAGATTGAAGATAGGCAGTAACTCTTACCTTCCAATAATTGAAGTTTGTCCCATCAAAAACCGGTGGCCTGATAGATGCTTCCCTCTCGTTGTTGCTCATGATGAAAGATGTTCCTTCAAGCGATCAAGCTTCTTTAGAAGGACCTGCTCTGATACCAATTGTTGAAAATAATACTGAGAGGGGGGGGCTGAATCAGTATTATCTAGTCCTTTTACAATTCTTCCTTATTTATACTTTGAATTATTTTTGCATATTAGTACCATAAATAATGAGCATGAACAAGAAAATCAGACAGTCACATCAAAAGAACACCAGATATAAGGTGGAAACCCAATGTGGGTGAAAACCACCTGCTGCAATATGTCTCTATCTTCTTTCAAATTAGAAACTCCTTTTACAATGGTCTTGTACTGGTGCAGTCCTTTACCAGTACGCAGGCTGCAACCTGCAGAAAGCTACAACTCTCTCTCGTTTTCCAATCTCTCCTGGAAGGGAGCTACAACCCCCTACTTCTTTTCTTTCAAGGACAACTTTTCATAAATTTTCAAACTGGATGCATAAATATCAAATGATCATCAAGTACCAGTAAGTCACCTAGATAACCAGATCCACAATAACAGAAAACTAAACCTAGAACACCTTTTGTGGCGTCTCCTGTGGCGCCTCCTACGGTGTCTCCTGCGGCACCTCTTGCGGCGTCTCTTGCGGCGCCTCTTGCGGCATCTCCTGCGGCGTCTCCTGCGGCGTCTCCTGCGGCGCCTCCTGTGGCGTCTCCTGCGGCGCCTTCTGCGGCATCTCCTGTGGCGCCTCCTGCGGCGTCTCCTACGGCGCCTCCTGTGGCATCTCCTGTGGCACCTCCTGTGGCGTCTCCTGTGGCGCCTCCTGCGGCGTCTCCTGCGGCACCTCCTGCGGCGTCTCCTGCGGCGCCTTTGCACTTCCGCAGCTGCAGCGCTTAAGAGATCACCCTTCACAGATTCGCTTTCCACTTCACTTTCATATAGATCGAGCTTTTGAAACAATAACCCAATATTTCAGATCTTAAGATATTCAACCCAAAAGCATACACAAGCCAAATGATCTCCTTTGCTTTATATAGGCAAGCTCTTCCTCAAATCATGGAACCAATTACCACGAGGCCAAAACCATAACAAACCAATACCATCAACTCAATACTAGGGATCAACACGTTTGTCGAGATGCCATGGTCCAAAAACCATAGGTTCAAATTCCAAGGACTAACTACCATGAACCAAAGGTAAGTTTTCCCACATGAAATAAACTTTTCTCTGCATAAAATTCCGTGAACTTTTCTCCACATGAAATAAACTTTTCCCTACATAAAATTCCGTGAACTTTTCTCCTGCGTACTTCTTAATTCTCATCATATTGAGAGCCATGCCATGGGTGTTGCCATCAAGTACAACATCTGTAACATATAACCATACCAGAAACATAATGCCAACACACTTCAGTGATTGCTGGACACTTTGGTGTAGGCAAGATAGTAGCAATTCTCCAAAGATATTGTTATTGGCCACACATGTTTGATAATGTGTCTCGTTTCATTAGAGGATGTTCTTTGTGTGCAATAAGTAAGCCTAGCAATAGGAAACTAGGATTGTACACTCCACTTCTGGTACCTTGACATCCATGGGAGAGTATCTCAATGGATTTTGTAGGAGGTCTTTCATTGTCAAGGAAAGGTCATGATTACTTGTATGTAGTTGTAGAAAGTTCAACAAAATGTGTATTCTAACGCCATGTAAAAGGAAAATTATAGCTGAACAAACAACTCATCTTTTCTTCCAAAATATTTGGGTTTAGTTTGGTCTTCGTACTTCCATTGTAAGTGATCGAGATTCTCAATTTGTTGGAAATTTTTTGTCAAATTTATGGGGCATGATGGACACTAAGTTGAAGAAGAGTACAACCTTTCATCCGCAAACAAATGGACAAATCGAGGTGGTCAACAGGACAATCATTCATCTTCTTAGAGGATATTGTAGCAAACATCCCAAGTTGTGGGATGGACAATTGCATTACATACAACATGCATACAATAGGGCAAATAATTTTGCCACAAACACATTGCCATTTGAGGAATGTTTTGAGTACTTGCTAAGATCACCATTGGACTTCATCTTTGAGAAAGATGTCTCCATTGATGGTCATAGTGACATCAATAAGGCAAGGAATTTCATTGAGAAAATTCAGTTGATACATCAGACAATGCAAGAACAACTTGGAAAGAGTTAGAGTAGCTACAAGGTAAGGCATGACAAACACTGTGTCGATCATAAATTTCAAGTGCAAGATGAAGATTGGTTATATATTAGCAAAGAGAGACTTCAAGGGGAAGGTAAAAAGCTGAAGCCAATTTGTTATGGTCCTTTCAGAATTCTGGAAAAGATTGGTAACAATGCATTTAAGCTAGATTTGCCTCCTTATATGAAAATATACTCTATTGTTAATGTTGAGAATTTGAGACTGTTTGAGCCTCCTTTGATTGATGGTCAAGAAGAGCAAGTTCAGTTGCCATCAATAGATAATTTCTCACCAGAATATCTTGATGAACTTCAACAAGATCTCATGCTTGACAGAAGAACAAGAACTTCAAAGAGAGGGAATGTCGAATACCTTCGAGTGGGATTGAAGGGACAAAATCCTTCTAAGGCCAAATGGTTGCAGGTCGAGAAGGTGAGGGAGTTGTACACTCACTTGCTGAAAAATTGATAGTATCTTTTAGGGTCCAAAAGGCTTCTAGTGGGGAGGAATGATCAAGTGCTTAGTACTTAGCTCTAAAATCAAAGTGCTTAGAATTGATCAAAACCTGAATGATCGCACCTGTCTTAGTAAAACTATACCAATGCTACTCAATGAAACGGAGCTTGTATGAGGAAGATATTGCATTCCCTCCACTTTACCAAAAAAAATAACTTTTGCAAAAAAAAAAAGTACAACCTTTCCACAATCAGCAGTCCGTATTGTTGGCCTGGCAAGTGATTGGGCAGGGTCAATGGTGGTCAACAGCCAAGTAGGTTTTGCGAATGGCACGTTGTGGTCGGTTTGCAGGTGTTGTGATTTGGCTTGTTTTCACTGGATAGAGGTGGACCAATGAGGAGGGGACATGTGGCCAGCCTAGAGGCCACCACATGTCTCTCCCCAAAGGTCGAGCATATTGGCGTGCAATGGCAAGCAAAATTAATGGCCAGGTCGGTAGAGTTGAATCAACAACCTCGCTCATACTAACTCCACATCTTATCGTTACACCCACACTTCAGTTCTTAACATACTATGCTTTAAATAATATTTGTTATGTATTACATTGGCGGTTGGGGGGAGTAGAGGGCTAGACCTGCTGGCCAGCCCCCTGCCATGTGATCACACCAAAGAACAGTGGCCAGCTAAACCGTAATCGTTAACGGTTACCAGGACATGTGACCACTGCAACATTTAATGCAAACCATAACTGCAGATTATGTGCTAATCACAATTAACCATTAATTAATATGATTTTATCATTTAATTAATGTGCAATTTAGTCTGGTAGCATTTCTGGCGGTACTGCAAAATCAGCACTAACTCCAGTGTTAGTGGAGTACACTAGAGTTCCTCTTGTTTTGGTGGAGAATTCCTATGAAAAATTGATTTTACCATAACTTTTTGCAAATTTCAACCAAATTAGGATCAAGAAAAGGCATTCCTAGATGATTTTGATGTTCTGAGCACATTGAAGTAGGTTTTAGGAGTAGTAGAGCATTGTAAGCATCACTTTTTCCATTTTGAGCTAATATAGAGGCCCAAGCCATGGAAGATGGATTAAGGAGATGTAGCCCAGGAGGGGTGAAATCCTACATCAAAACATTGTGTTAAGTGTTCATTTTGATGGTTTGTTGTACATTTGATTGTTGTTGTTCAACACTTTACTTTCATGCTATTTTTCTCATGAATTTGACATAAAACTTGGCATAAATTTACATGTTCATTCACAAACACCATAAAGAAAACCTATGAGCATGAAGCAAATGATAAGCAATCATTTTTAATTCTGAAGTTGAAATTATCACAACAAAACTAACATTCAACAACAGATCACTATGGCATGGGGGTGAGTGGTTGAAGAGAGATTTGGCTCAGCCATTCTACAATAGGGTGGAATGTGGAAGTCTCATCTGGGGTTAGATTTTGCAATATTAATAAGAGGTTATTTCTCCTTTTATTTCTATGAGCATTATATTGGATTATATGAGGTTTATATGGTGGTGAGTTAATTGGTTTTCTGTCCATGTTATGTTGGTTATGTATATGTTTTATGCAACATCTATGTATGGCTCTCATCATGTTTCTACGTGTGTGTGAAAGAACAATGTATCTATGATCTAATGGATGGAATGACAGTTAATGTTTTGAGGCATCAATGCTTCATGGCGAATCTTAGATAAGTATGTGATCTCTATGCTCAGATATGTTATTTACACATATAGTTTACATATTCGTGTTATGTTTGACGAAATGTCTATCATGGCTAGTAGGGGACTAGTCAAGGTCTTAAATAAGTATTCGCTTTAGTACTGTCATTTCCATGTTATTTTATTGTTTTGAAGAGATGGTTCAATTCTAGGAAGTGACCTTGGCTTTGGGCCTAAAAGAGTGGCTCAAATCCTAGGGATGTT
The DNA here is from genome assembly GCA_000404065.3 of Pinus taeda. Classification (NCBI taxonomy): domain Eukaryota; kingdom Viridiplantae; phylum Streptophyta; class Pinopsida; order Pinales; family Pinaceae; genus Pinus; species Pinus taeda. Next base: position 37,151 of record APFE031506186.1, on the reverse strand, counting down.
GGCATAGCATTGACTAATGAGTCTCTGGACACTGGCAAGAAAGCCTATGAGAGTGAATCTGGGTTTCTGGATGTTTTCATGCCTATAGCATGAGGGAGGCTGAGGCTTAAGTTGTCCAAAATCTCAATGAGACCCAAGGGTAAGTTGTCTTAAGTGTTGGATTGGTTCCTGAGGGTCTTGAAGCTAATGTGGAATGTATGTATGGTGTGTTTCTATCAGTTCCACTTCCTTAACATGCCTTAGGATGTCGAATCATGTCATAGTGACCTTGAGTCGCATGTTTACCCCGATTGTTTAGTTGCTTGCATAGATGTGGGAGGAATGTGTTATTGAGTGGTATCAGAGCATGGTTCACCCCTCGAACTAGATCAACGATGTGTTGGTCATTCATTCATGTTGGTTGCATATGTGTTGTTTATGCATGTATTCCATGTGTTTGTTTCATTTGCACGGTGTTGATCATAGTTGTAGTGATGTCGCCATGTGAAGGTTGAAGGTGTTTTCATGGAGTATATCTTCATGTGTGTGTGGTTGATTATGCATTGGTATACACATCAGTGTTCACATGTTTTCAAGTGCACGTGATGTGGTTGTTATTGTCATGCATGAGATCATGGTTTGTGTAGTTGATATGGTCATGCATTGATGACTTGACCCTAGATAGAATGATGTGTATATGGTTTCATACTCATGTGTTGTATCTCTATATGTAGTTGTTCTACATGCATGGTCTTGGTTATAATTATGCATGAAATGTAGGTCAAACATGCCTTGTGAATTCATGGTATGCAATTTAGGTCATCATGATGCTAATGCGTTGGTTCAGATAGAGCAGGAGATGCAGATCATTGTAATAAGGTTACAACAAATAGGCATACATGTATTTTATGTTTGGCATGCAGGTATATTAGTTAATGAATTGTTATATACATTAGGTTCATGTACATGTCTTTTGATGTTATCAATACATACATGATAGATGATGGTTGATTAGTATAGTCGTATGCACATGTGTTAGATAGTCAAGAATGATAGTAACATGTGTTTATATGTATTGTTGTTGTTGCTTTATGTTAGTTTACTTGAAAATCATGTTATATGTTGTTGATGAGTGTGTTATAGGTTAACTTGTTTTTATTATACGATAGTTAGCTTGATGATTAGGGTTATTGCATTTAAGATCTTGATGTTGTATGTATCTTACTAAGTTGGATTGGTCTATGCAAATGGTTAGGGTTATGAAATTCAGGTATGAGTTAATATGATGTGATATTATGTTGTGCTAATCTGGATTGATTTTTCATACAAGATAGCCTACCCTGACACACATTAAGGTATGATATTACTTATGTTGTCTATTATTGTTTGGTGTCTATTATGTCATCTAGTTGATTTATCTAACATGGTATGTTTGCGAGTTCTTTGAATGTTTGATTAATTGCATGATATGAGTATATCTTTCATGAAGAAATGATCTTGTTTTAAGATGGTTGTACTAATACATATGTGTTGAGACAGTTGAGATATATGTGAGTGTAGTAGGTGACAATTGTAGCACTATGTCTCGTGACTGTGAGTTGATTAGAACATGATTCCTAGTTGTGGTAAAGGTTGATTCCAAATTGATAGATATGATTGTCTTGATATCTGGAACATGTGGTTGACATGTGTGAGTAGTTGCAGGAAACATGCTTGGTATTAGTATGGCAAGGTAATAGTTGATATGTCTATATAAGTAACAATTGGGTGATGTGGCAATACATAGTAAGCCTCGATTGCAACAAGGAAAAAAAAGGGTAAAAGAAAGGAATTGGACAAGAATTCCTTTGGCTATGTTTGGAAACCCTAATTCCAAATGAATGAGTTCTTTGCATATAGGAAGCCTTCTTAACCTCAATATTGTCTGGCATTATGTGGATATGTATTAGATTCATGAACATGTACTTGATAGGTATATTAGCTAGCCTCTAGTTATAGGTGGATCTGTCAAGGGAATTAGAGTCCCTTGAAATATGGCGTGGATGTGTTCAGTTGCAAGCAACTTTCTTGGCACATAAAAGTAAGGTAAATGGTGTATTTTTATGTTTAATTATGTATTGACAGTTATGTGTTTATGGCAGTATGATGCAGGGAATTGCATGGCAAGAGAGGTTGCCATGAAATCTTGAAGAAGGCTCTAGTTGAGCTTTCCTTGGGAACCATGGGGATTGAGTCATGGCATCTCTGGTTAGCCTTGTTCTTTTGGTATTTTGTGATTGTTGCACTTGATTTGTGATTTTATGTGTCTAGTGGATAGATATGCCACTTTATTGCGGTGTCGTGTTGTTATTAGTTTTCATAGTTTTCTTCTTGTTTGTTTCTTGGCTTGATTTTATGTTTTGATTCTTGGGAATCGGTGAGGAAAAGAGGAAATTTAATGAAGATCAGGGAGATTTGAATGAAACCTAACACGTAATATAAGAATCAGATGAATCTTTCTTCATGAGTAAGCGCAACAGAAGGTAAGGCTATGAAAGTGGGTTGGATTGGTTGGGTCCATTGTGTTAATGGACGGTGGCAATACCAACATGGGAGAGGTAACTATAAAAGTGAGGTAAATGGATCTAAGGTATCATATTCCTTGGCTAAGTTGGGAACTATGGTTCTCAATGTTTTGCATGCTGTGCACAAATAAGGAAGTTCTCTTAACCTAGGCCTTATGATGTCTAGTAATTATGTGTGATCATGATTGTGTTGATGTTTATATATGTATACATGTATGTATGTATGTATGTATGTCATCATGGATCAAGATTGATTTATGCTAATTTTTATGTATATGTATGTACATATCCACGTATATATGTCACTTTTTGACAGGGTCATCCGGAATCGTCATTGTGGAGGAATGATTGCTTATGCAGACAAATGACAGGACAAGGTTCCTAGCTATGAGGAATCAAGTTGGAAGAGTAGTAATGACAAATATATGAGGTTAGTATCATGTGAATATTAACTGATATTGTATGCTTGTATTATGCCTATGTTTATGTTATGGACAGGTTATACCAAGGGATACAATAATGAAATGAAAGCAGTGTGGTCTGCGACATGTTGGGACAAGCATGGATAAGACACTGCAAGCAAGGTTGCTTGGTAAGCACAGTGTGGTTTTGGATGTGTGGTAATATTCTTATACATATGTTGTATATGTTGTACATGTTACGTATGTGTTGTTGTGTGCATGCAGTGTGGTGCATATATAGTGTGTGTACATGTTGCTTATGCAATGTTATGTATACGATGGTACATATAGTGTTGTGTGAATGTTGCATATGTAGTGATGGGAATAGATGGTGCTATGTACAGGCTGTATATAAAATGTTGTGTACAGATTCTGTTATGTATGTGTTGTATATGTAGTGCTATGTACCTATGGTGTTGCGTGCATGTTGTACAGGTGGTGCTAGGTACATATGGTGTTTTGTGCATGATTGTACAAGTGGTGTTGTGTGCATGTAGTGTTGTGTATATGTTGTGTACATGTGTTGTGTGCAGGTAGTGTTGTGTACATGTCATGCATGTGGTGCTGTGTACATGTAGTGTCATGTACATGTCGTGCATGTGGTATTGTGTCCACATTGTATAGGTGGTGTAGTGTACATGTGGCATTGTGTACACATTGTGCAAGTGGTGTCGTGTACATGTGATGTTATGCACACGTTGTGCAGGTGGTACAATGTACATGTGGTACTGTGTACATGTTGTACATATGGTAATGTTTTACATGTGGTATTATGTGCATGTTGTACATGATGTGTTGCGGGCATGCGATACTATGCATGTGCATTGTGTAGTCATGGTATTGTGACGTGTATTCCTTGTGTTGTAATTTGTGTAGTATTTTGTTGTATTTTACGCTAGGAGTAGGTACATCTATTGTGTGGCATTGTACATTCGGTATAGATGGATTAGTTGTGTTGTATGCTTTTTGAGGTGTCACACGTTGTGTGCAGATGTCTGTCTTGTGATGTAAATTGTGTAGGTATATGTTTTTTGTTGTGTCGTACACCGATGTAGGACTATGCATTTTGTTGTGTTATACACTGGGTGTAGATGCATGTATTTCATGGTGTTGTATGTCATGTGTGGTGGTATGGCTTTGATGCACATTGATCCAGGTGGATATTGGTGGCCACCCACCTATTCCAATTAGAACTCCAGTTGGTTTCATTTGTTTCCTTGTTTATTTCAAGATTTACTATTTTTAGCAGTTTTTTGGGTCCTAAACTTCAAGAGCAGTTCTGACCCCCTAAAAGGCATTTTTTTGAGGTCTGTTACAGGCCCATAGTCATAAGTCGGGGCATGCAAAAATTCATGTAGCACTCAGAGAGACCTTTCCAACAAGGTATCGTACGCGCCAAATAGAGATAATATGACCAAGTTATGACCCCAGGAAATTGGTTGCCTAACTAACCCCAAGAGTGCCCACAAACACTTGGTGTTACATCTCCTAGGGTTAGGGTTTTGGTTGATATGGTTTTCTTTTGTTTTTCAGTAATAAGTAGGCTCTTGAGCCTCATTGTAACATAGTTCAGAGGCATGTAGATGCCACATCTCTTCTCAGAGATAAGCTACCATCGGCCAAACTAATCTTGTTTCCATTCTATTTGTAAGCATATTTCAGTATTTGATATTAATGAAATGAAGTTTTATTTCTACTTCATATTTGTATTTATGGTTATATCTATAATTTGCTGCGTTCCTGTTTAAGTTCAGATCTGTGGTATTAGAGTGGTTTGATCTTTCTCTGTTTTTCTTTGCATGTCCCTAAGGAGATCGGGATATAAGGAGTTAGGGCTCAAACTGGTTGAACCTTTGCAAGGTCAACCTCGCAAATCTCGATGACATCCCATGGCAGAAGAGAAAAAAGATGAAGGGGCAAGATATCCTTTCAAAATATTGTTCAAAGAAGCCCTCGACCGACAAAGGAACACGATGATGAATAACTTTGCCCAGATCCTTCAACGACTACCCAAAGGCGACACATCTACTTCCAATAGTTACTCTGGAAGTGCCACACCCTTTAAGGTACAAATTAACTTTGACATCCCCATATTCTAATGTCAAATAGATGCAGACGTCATAGATAAATGGTTAAATGTGCTAGAAGGATATTTTTATGTACATAATTTTTCCAGTCGGGAGAAGATTACTTTTTCACTTGTCAAGGTCGCCACCCACATCAAGGATTGGTGGGAAACTTACTGTGAGAATAAAGATGAAGGTACACCCTCGCTGTTTTCAGCCACACCCACTTAGAATTCGTTCCAGGATTCCATCAAGGAGAAATACTACCTTGTGAGGAGCTATGAGGATAAATACATAAAGTGGACCACGCTGTGGTAGGGAAGAGACTAGGACATGCCAGAGTTTACGAATGTTTTCCATACCTTTCGCACAAAGTTGGGTATCGAGGATTTTGAGAAACATTTGGTCCTCAAGTACCATGGCTGCCTACACAAGTATATCTAAGATGGGATGGAGTTCCTAGAAATCTACTTGCTTGGCATGGCATACCAATATGTTGTCAAGATTGAGCAAACGTTTAAATAGAAAGCGATCCACGATAACCCATCGAAGCGAAAAGTAAAGAAAAATACCATGAAGACAAAGAAGGACACAAGAAAGTGGTGTGAGTTCCATAAGAGCTCCACTCACAACACAAGTGAGTGTCGGGCCAAGCAGACACTAGTGGCCGAGCTGAAGGCTTTCGAATCAAATGCATGTTCCAACTTTGAGTCAAAATCCGACAAGGGGAATGACAAAGGGAATCGGATCATTGACGCAGAGCCCAATGCCACTGTGGACACCACCAAGATCTAGAAGATTGAGCCGAAGATCTAGAAGAGGAGGAACACCTATTCAACTCACAAATGTGGGTGAAGGGTTCTTTGCTATAGTTCATTATCGACAACGAGAGCCAAAAGAACCTCATTTCAGTAGAGATCATGAAGCAGTTGGGCCTAACGACTATAGCACATCCACATCCGCACACCATCAGGTGGCTTCACTAAGGACAGGATCTCCATGTCATCCACTAATGTTGCCTTCCCTACAACATCAAGCCCTTCAAGGATGAGGTATTATTTGATGTTGCTCCTCTTGAATTTCGTGATGTATTTTTAGGACAACCATACTTATGGAAGTGAAATGTTGTATATGAGTCTAGACCTCATTCTGTTATTATTTCTTTGGGTAGTAACTTATACAAAATATTAGAGGTAGCCCTGCTTACCACCATCTCCTTGATCTCTGCCAAGAAATGCAGTAAGGTCATCTCCGAGATTGAGAAATTTATTTTCTTTCTGATTCGATCTCAAAGTAAGGGGAAGGTCATAGCCATATCCATGGCTCCCAAGAAGGTTTCCTCCAAGCAGCAGAAGCAAGTGGATACAATCATGGAAGAATATAGGGACATCTTCTCCTCACCCACAGGGATACCCTTTCATTGTTAGGTCAAGCATTCGATCAATCTACCTCCTAGAGCACCTCTACAAAATGGATCGATATATCATCGCTCCATTCTAGAAAATGAAGAGATCAACTGGCAAATGCAAGATTTGCTTCACAAAGGGAACATCTGACTAAGTTTCTTGCCTTGTGGGAGTCCGATTGTACTTGTACAAAAGAAGGATGGGACCTGGAGGCTCTGCGTTGATTATCGGGCATTAAAAAAAATCACTATCAGGAATAGGTATCCAATCCCATGGATTAATGACTAGCTAGACCAACTCAAAGGGGTCAAGTATTTCAGCAAGATTGATCTAAAGTCTGGTTATCACAAAGTTCCAATAGAGCCCATAGATGTATGGAAGATCGCCTTCAAATAGAAGGAAGGTCATTTCAAATGGTTGGTTATGCTTTTCGGGTTTACAAATGCCATTGCTACTTTTATGAGGCTAATGTATGACATCTTATGGCCCTTCAACAACTCGTTTGTTGTGGTTTATTTGGATGACATCCTCATCTTCAAAAAGAGTTGGAAAGAACACTTGCAACACATTCAACAGGTCTTTCAAACCGTTCAGCAACACAAACTGTGTACCAACTTGGAGAAATGCAACTTTGGCATGAGCCAAGTTAATTATTTGGGTTATATCATAGATGAGTGTGGCATGCGTGTGGACTCGATTAATATCCAAGTCATTCGGGATTGGCTAGCCCTGACCACTCTAACAGAGCTTCACAACTTTTTAGGCTTTGTAAATTTTTATTGGAGGCTCATGTTGGTATTTTCCCATATTATTTTACCTTTGATTCAGATTACTAAGGGAGGGGTGAAAGAAATTTTTTCCTGGTCCAAGTCCCAATAGAAGGTGTTCGTTGAGTTGAAGCACCAGATTCACTTTGAACCACTAATCACACTTCCATACCTGTAGTAGCTATTCGAAATTGAGATAGATGCCTCAGACTATGTTGTTGGTGCAATCCTCACCCAGCACAAGAATCCAATGGCCTATCATAGTGAGACACTTTTTGATACAATTAAGAAGTACTCGACTTATGATAAAGATATGTATTCCATTGTGCAAGTTGTTCGATAGTGGAAGCACAAAATTCTGGGGAAGGATACGATCATCCACACCAATCCTGACCTCTTCAATTTATACAGACATAGGGGAAGTTTCAAAATAATCATCATCAGAAATGGTCTACATATTTGCAAAAATTCCACTTGAACATTAAATACAAAAATTTCAGCACCAATCATGTTGCAGGTTGCCTCAACAGGTCCCCAGTTGCAACACTAACTACTATTCTCAACTCTTGTGGTCCTGAGACCTCTGGATGGCTACAGCTATACTTAATGATCCTGCATTCATCTCCACATACCATATGCTAGTAGATGGAAAGAAATTTATTGATTTCCACCTCTAGGATGCATTATTATGCTACCTGGGCCACCTTTGTGTTCCTTCAAGCGAGCATGCCAAGTTGATTTGGGAGGATTACTACAATCAGGTCGCAAGACACTTCGGTGTGGAGAAAACTATGGTTGTACTACAAAAGTACATTTATTGGCCCATACTCTGACTGGCTGTTGGTTAATATATCAGATCTTGCACTGTCTATGCCATCGTCAAGCCAACCATTAAGAAGAAAGGCTTGTACACTCCTCTTCCTATTCCCAACCACCCATGGGAATCCATCTCCATGGAATATATGTATGGCCTCCCTCCTACCAAGCATGGTAATGACTGTGTATTTGTTGTCATGGACAAATTTTCTAAGATAGCTATATTGGCGGCTTGCAAGAAGAGTTTCACCACAGAGGACACTGCTAACCTCTTCTTTGAACGAGTATGGATACATTCTGGGATCCCACAGACCATTATATCAGATCAAGATAATAGGTTCTTGAGCACATCTTGGTCAAGCCTCTAGACACTATTAGACACCAAGCTCACCAAGTCGACTACCTTCCATCCCCATACTAATGGTCAGACAGAGGTCGTCAAAAGGATGATAGTGCACATAATCCGCATGCGAAACTCCAAGCATCCTCAAACCTGGGATGAGAGTCTTTCACATATGCAACACAATTATAATATAGATCTCCATAGCTCAACTGGTCACAGTCCCTTTCAAGTGGGTCTAAGATTTCAACCATTGTGTCTAATTGATGTTGCCATGCCTCATGCAACTACACAGACATAATCCACATTTGCATTATTCGAGATTGATAAAGCAACCAGATTTATTGAATTCATCCAACACATCCACTAACAAGTTCATGACATCTTGGAGAAGTCAAATTCGTACAAGCAACGACATGATCAACATTGGGTGCCACACAAGTTTTAGGTGGGTGACAAAGTTTGGTTGCATTTGCAGAAAGAACGCCTTATCGGAGCTGACTGGAAGCTCAAAACACTCCAATATGGTCCTTACACCATTACCAAGGCTATGAGAGACAATGATTTTGAGCTCAACATTCCTCCATTCCTTGGCTTTCACCTAGTGTTCAATGTGGACTGCCTTACGCCATACTTCCCACCTTTACTGGACACATCAGACATTGCAGAAGAACTCACACCCACATAGTTAAACCCAGACTGCATGGAACAAACCACAATTTATTGGATTATGTACAAACAGGTCAAGAACACTTGCCAATAGAAGATCACACTATATCAGGTTGTTGAAGTTGGCCGACCCTTGCACCAAGGCATGTGGCACACAAGGGACCAGGTTCAACAGAAATTTCCTCACCTCAAGGAGCCTCTACACGCAATGGGGACCATTTCTTCCTAAGGAGGGAGGAATGATCTAGGTGGATATTTGTGGCCACCCACCTATTCCACATAGACCTCTAGCCGATTTCATTTGTTTCCTTGTTTATTTCATCCTTTACTATTTTTAGCACTTTTTCGGGTCCTGAACTTCTAGAGCAGTTTTGAACCCCTAAACGAAGTTGTTTTTAGGTTTTTTGTAGGTCCATAGCCATAGGCAAGGGCCTGTGGAAAATTATGTAGTACTTGGAGAGATATTTCCAACAAGGTATTGTATGTGCCAAATGAAGATAATATGACCAAGTTATGACCCCCAGAAGTTGGCTACACATCTAACCCCAACGAGGCCCACAAAGGCTTGGCATTACATATAGGGTTTTCTCATGTTTTTCAACAATAAATAGTCCCTTGAGCCTCATTGTAACACAGTTCAGAGGCATGTAGCCACCACATCTCTTCTCAGAGATAAGCTACCATCGCCTGAGCTAGTCTTGTTTGCATTCTATTTGTAAGCATATTTCAATATTTGATATTAATGAAATGAAGTCTTATATCTGTTGCATCTTTGTATTTATGGTTATATCTATAATGTGTTGTGTTCATGCTTAAGTTCAAACCACACACTATGTGTATGTGCAAATGGTTGAGGAGAAAGAACTAGGTGTTTGTCGGGTGTGGCGGCCAATCTAGTGAGCAGACGAAATAAGGACAAAGGTGGAAGCTAAGGATTGATTAAAGGAAAAGTACCACTATTTTATTCAGTTTTTATATGCATGTGATTTATGATTCTGGTTTATGATGGTTACATGTGATTTATGATTTTGATCTATGATAGTTGTGCTTCGAGATTATATGTTTATAGATGATGACTTGATCAAGATGTTAGTTTGACTTGTTGTGATAGGAAGTAAATAGGATTGCAAGTGTACATTATTGACGAGCCACCAATGATGTATGATATGAAGTTATTTCAATTTATTTTGAATCTAATGGAAATTATGTGCTTGGTACAGGAATGCACGAACATGCCCGGTTGGGTGGTTGAAATTGACTGCAAGAACTAGCAGTGTCAGTAAAAGGAATTGGAAAATGCAGCAGTATGCTGGTAAAGAACGTCAGGAGCAATTCCATTGTGGGACACTAGTACCCAAGATTTTCCATTGATTTCCATGAGCATGCTATGACCGGTATGATGGTTTGAAGCAGGTATATGCCTTGATTTTGTATATTTTGATGCGAGGAAGCCTTGCTAAGGGATGGATTGCCCAAGATGGGGGTGCCATCGGAACTTGGAAGGTGAGTGACTGCATGGAAGGGGTTGACTAGATTTCCCAATGGACTGTATAGTAGAGAAGGGAAGACCGGGGATGGATTTTTTTTGGTCATTAGCATTTCCATATGGAATCATATGCACATTGGGAGTGCGCCCTAGAACAATGAGATGATAATTGTTCACTAAGAGGATAAGCAGTGCAAGAATGTAGCATTGGACATTGGATGCAACTTCGATTTCAGTAGTGGATTCTGGACTTTGTCAGAAGGAGGTGAACCCTGGAATTACTTTAAGGGTGGAGGTGTGAGCCTATGGATTCCCTTGTTGTAGATGTAGGTTTTGACCCCGTACAAAAATTACCTGCATATGAATTCTAAATCACAGGAAAAATAAAAATGCGAGAGCATAACACATAAAACACATATACACAAAGATTTCCCACTGGATCCCAAAACC
>APFE031506186.1:0-20014 GCA_000404065.3 Pinus taeda | reverse complement strand
GGGCGAATGGAAGGTTGTAACTCCTAATTTCAAGGGCTAAATTTACCTTTTTTACACTCTCCCTTAAAATAAGGTGGGATATTTGAGGTGATTTGTAAAAATGTACTATGATACAAATATTCGCCCACTAAAAATTTAAAACCCCTTAATTTCGCCAAAGGGCGAACATTCGCCCCTAAAATCACCCCTAGACAGTATATTAATGACGGTAGTATACTCAGCCCTATTATTTGAAGCGAGACCAATGCATACTCCCCCTGACACCATCAACCGACCAGTTGGATAGTAGATTACCCAAGTTGCGGAAGCGAGGTTCCGAGTGTGCCGACTAGCACCATCGGCGAATCCAAAATAGACCAAGTCATCCATCAACACCTGCCACAACAGACCAAAAAGTGTCGATATCAAAAACTCCCAATGAGATATGTACAAACATACAAAACGTACAAAGAAGCCATTTCCTAGCTGCTACTTAAGCAAAGTACTTCTTGATGTAGAGCCCGTTTCGGGGCTCTGCTAACTTGTTTCCTTCAAAATCGATTAACTCATACACCCCTTTTTCTAAAACTCGTTTAATTATAAAGGGATCGTACCACATAGGCTTGAACTTGCTTTCCCCCAAGGCGTCCTTATCTTGGTCATAGACCAAGACAAGGTCGCCTTCAGAAAAGACTCGAGGATGGACAGCTTTATCGTACTGAGTTTTAACCCTTTTCTTATGAGCCTCATTGACTGTGGCAGCATCTCGACGTTGCTCATTGAGATGTTCCAAATGAAGGAGGTGCTCTTCGAGACTAGAGGTCTCTAGAAGGAGCTCAATAGCTAACTTAAGAGATGGAATTTCACATTCAACAGGAAAGATAGATTCCATCCCATAAACTAACTGAAAGGTGTAAAACCTGTAGCAGTCTTTATGGAGGTTCGGTATGCCCAAAGAGCCAGATACAACATAAGATGCCAATTGGACCAATTTTTGTCGATTTTCCTTTGCAAGATCGTCTTAAGGGTTTTGTTCACTACCTCGACCTGTCCTTTGGCCTGAGGATAATATGGAGACGAGTGCTCCTGCTGAAAACCCAAATTAAGAACCAATTCAGACATTAGTTGGTTCTGGAAATGATTGCCATGGTCAATGAAAATCTCTTTCTGGATACCGAACCTTGAGATAATCTGATTAAAAAGGAACAATCTTGTTGTTTCACTATCGTTTTTATAAGTTGACATGGCCTCAACCCACTTCGTGAAGTAGTCTACGGCCACGATAATGTACTGGTGATTCGCTGTTGAAGGCGGATTACAAGTTTTAAAATCAACACCCCCCTTAGTAAAAGGACCGACAGTGACAACGGGAAAAAGAGGAGCTAGATGTGCATGCATCTTCCGAGTATAAACTTGACAGGGTTGACAGTGTTTGACCGCTTCAACACAATCTTTGAAGAGCGAAGGCCAAAAATAGTCGGCACACAAGATACGTTGGGTTGTAGCAAGCCCTGAAAGATGACCACCACAAGCTCCACTGTGGTAATCATTGAGCACTGACTCTGCTTCCTCTAGGGTTAAACAGCACCGAAGGATTGAATCAACCCCTCGACGATATAATGTATCACCAATGATGATGTAGTTCTTAGCCAGGTGATGTAATTTTCGGCATTCATCCTCAGATAAAGTAGAGGGAAACTTCGAAGTCTAGAGATAGACAATGATATCTCCATACCAAGGGTTGAGTGAAGAGATGAGGAATAAATGTTCGTCGGGAAAACTTTCCTTGTAAACAGTATCCTCTCCACAAGGCAGCTTGGAAATTGACTCCACAAAAACCATAGATTTCTTAGACTTGGTGGACAAGAACTCGAGATCGAATTCTTGTAAAATGACTATCCATTGATTATATTTGCCCCCAATCACTCGCCTAGTGAGGACAAATTGGAATGGATTAACTACTGCTAAGACAAAAGTTTTGCATAACAAGATATAATGGTGGAGCCACTGGACAACATGTATAGCTGCCAAAGCCAACTTCTCAAGAGGAGAATAGTGAAGTTCAGGGTCTATCAAGCCTCGACTCAAATAATAAATCACATGCTCCATGAGAGAATCATCTACTTGAACGAGAACCATACCTATGGTTGATTCTGCCACAACGAGATATAAAAGGAAATCCCTACCATAATCCAGTGGACTCAAAATCAGGGCAGAGACTAATTCCTTTTTCAAGGCATCGAACGACCACTATGCAAAGTCGTCCCATACATATGGAACTCCTTTCCGTAGTGAACGCATAAACCCTTTAGTGATCTCGACATAATTCACTATAAACCTTCTTAAGAAATTAGCCTTCCGTTGAAGACTTTGAAGTTGCCTAATTAAGGACGGGGGAGGCAACTGAATTATTGCCTCTACCTTGAAGGGATCAACTCGAATCCCTTCAGTTGACACAATGAACCCTAATAAACGACCAGATGTAACTGCGAAAACACACTTATTGGGATTCAACCGGATCTTGTAAAATCGACATCGCTCAAAAACCAATCGAGGGAGACTAGGATGATCAGTTCTCTTTCGAGAACGAGCAGATAGATCGTCTAAGTATGCTTCAATGATATGTTTAATGTCATGGAAAGCATATGACATGGCCCACTGGAAGGTAGCTTCAACATTTTTAAGACCAAAAGGCATCTTTTTGTATGCAAAGGTACCCCAGGGACATATAAAAGCTGGCTTATGCTGATCTTCAGGATGGATAGAGATCTGATTATAATCGGAAAAACCGTCCATGAAGGAGAAAATCTCATTACCCGCACATGCATCAATAATATGATCAATAAATGGTGTGGGGTAATTATCTTTGGGACAAGCTTTGTTTAGGTCCCTAAAGTCAATGCATACTCGGACTGTTCCTTGCTTTTTATCCACAGGAACTAGATTAGAAACCCAATCCATAAGAGGAACATGGTATATAAAACCCACCTTAAGCAACTTCTCTACTTCAGCTTTAATGGCTACTACTTTCCTAGGATTAACCGGTTGAAGCTTCTGATAAATCAGCTTGGTGTTTTCATACGTCTTGATCTCATGTTGAACTATGGATGGATCAATGCCAGGAATTTCTTCATAAGACCAAGCGAATACATCTTGAAACTCCTTAAAAAGGTCGGTGTAAATTTGAATTTCTTCAAGGGAACATTTGGCTCCGAAGAAGAGATTCTCAATCATGTTAGGGTTCCTAGAGATGTTTATAGATATCGTTTTTGAAATCACCGACATATTATCTTCGGCACGAAAGTGTGCTGGAGCCAAAGGAGTAGATACCGTATAAACATCACTAGTAAATAGCTCGGAGAACCTAGATTCTACTTCCTACAACGGAGGAAGAAAATATGAACGATGGTGTAAGTCTTCCTAAGGTCGATCTACACCCATCATTACTTCTAGGGTTGCTTCCTCGGATGGTAAAACCGTATCTAAGCAATCCATAGCGGAGGTAGAATCAAGGGTCCAAGCTGAGGCCACATCACCATCTAGCTCCTCCTCAGAGAAAGGAGTAGAATGGTTCTCTGCAGAGTTGATTATATACTGATATCTAAGCTCTGCTGTAGACATAGGAAATGCCATTCCACCAACTTGTCCTTCAGCTAATGGTCGTAGGTGAAGGCAAGGTCCAAGGGTCTGAAAAATAATGAGTTTGGAAGAACTCTTCCCATGAAGACTCCTTGGATGATGAAACGAAATTGATGAGAGGGAAAGTCAAATGTACCCATCAATGAAGAATACATCTCAACTCCTAGATTCTCAGTAGACAGACGAGGGTTATCCACTAAAGGAACAGTAGAATCTGAAGTTGCTCAAGGATCAACTAGAGAATAATCCAATTGATCAACCTTGACGATTTTCCCCTCATGAGGAAAGAAAATGACACGAAACAGAGTCGAAACAACGACATCCATTTCGTATACCCAGTTCCTTCCTAAGAGGATATTGTAATCTAGGTTAGCATCAATGACTTCTACTTTGATATTGACGACCTTCCCCCCAACACATATGGGAAAGGTCGGGATAATCCCATGCGGCTTATGAGAATGCCCATCAAATGCAGTCAGGAGGGTACGTGAAGGAACAGCCGAAGGCAATCCAATGGCCTTCTCGCATGACATCGACATGACGCACGTGGAAGATCCTTCATCAATAATGGTACGAAAAATGTTAATTTTCTGATATGTAGACTTTATTTGAAAAGCCATGTGATGAGGGAATCTCTTTTTGACATTAAGCATGTCGAAAGTGAGCACTAAAGAGTTGTTTGGATCAACTTCCCCTATCACCGAAAGTAAAGCACTTCGTTGAGCTGGACATGACTGGAGAACCTATAAAGCAGACATGGTGCATGGACTCTGAGCCAGATCCTTAACAATGGAGTAATTTAGGGTGGCCCTAGCATTAGGATTGATAGTCGTGCGTTTAGTGGAACCTTTCGCTATCCGTGGTATAGTCTCGACAGGGAGTCACTCAATATGAAGGTCGGTATTTTCGGGAGCAGTTTTGTCCTTGGATGTTTCAGTTTCACCGTAATCATGCGACTGAGTGGCCACATGGATGTTAGAACCCATCATGAAAACATTTGATGATTTCTCCCCTTCCTAGTTGCCCCCTGCATAGGTACCAGGATTTGAACTCGCGCCAGCAAGCATTTGCTGCCCTTGGGGAAAAGGGTTGGTTAACACAGTTTGGGAGCTAAAAGTCCCTTGCTACCCTAACAAGCGATGAGCGTCTTGAATCTTTGGGCAGATATGAGTTAAATGGTCTCCACTACATATCTTGGATGGAAACCTGACTTTCTTTCTAAACTCATTTCCACCACCACTAACATTATTGCTAGGTTTATTTGCGTCAGTCTTCCCATATTGACTCTTTTTCTTACCTCATCCTTTCTTTCTCCCACTGGAATTTTGATTTCCTTTGGGGTTGGAAGATTGGACGACATTAACATAAGAGGGTTGAGGAGACGAAAGGTTTGGACGATGTGACCTGATTATTAGGAGTAATTTGTAAAGACAACTGCTGCAATTGGCTCAACAGGTTCACTACATTTGTATCTACGGATCCAATGATACCATCCGCATGGGGACCTGGATTGGACTTGGCTATATCAACCTTAGTCCCAGGAGCATCAAGAATTTTTTTTTGTAGAATCCCAAACTGAGAGTAAATCAATTCTAACTGCTGGGCTCTAAAAATAGCTTGCTCCTCAGAATATACTCCGGACAGAAAAACATCCTTACATATTTCAAGTTGTAAGGATTTCAAAAACCATTCGAGCCGGTATTTTGTATGAATTTCGGCTTTAATGAGCCTCTTTCTCCATCTCCATTCCTGAATACGATCAGAAATGTGAGTTTCCGTATCCTGACAAAAATTGGCCAGAAGTTCAGTTTTGGCATCATAACAGATGGGCAACTTGAAATGATTTAGGAAAATATTAGCCATGTCGGCAAAAGATGTAAAGCTGCCCCCTGGTAACTCTATATACCTCTGGCCACATTACCAGTTAAGGTGCGTTGAAAAAGTCTCAACCTAACCGAGTCATCGATAAGGGAGTTTGATGAGCACCACAAATGGAATGTGGTTACATGGTCGCCCGGGTCTTCACCACCCTTCCCCTCAAACTTTGGAATGTCCGAAGGGAGTTTGGTTGGGACTGGAGGCCAGGCAGGATTGTATTTGATTGGATCGTTTGTTAATTTCGTGAGATCTGGCAAATTCAAAGTTGCCAGAAAAGGAAGCCTAGGAGGACCCTGGGGATTTCACCCAAACTGGGCGGGGTTCCCAAAGTTTTGAAAAGATTGGCCTGGATTTTGAAAGGCACCAGGCTGCCCGAAGTAACCAGCAGAACTAGCTGAACTAAAAGGTGAACCTTGTGATCTAGCAAAACTTGGAGTTTGACCAACTCCGGCTGAAAAACCTCCATAACCAGCGAAGCTCCCTCCTAAAGGATTATAAGGAGTCGATAACCCTTGATAAGGATTCCAAGCAGAAGCTAAGGGAGGAATACTTCGAAATGAACTAACTGTGGAGTACATCATATTCCCTTGTTGGCCGAAAAATGGATTCCCAGTTCCTATGCCACTAACCGCAGGGTTAGTCCAACCTTGAAAGGGATTGTTGCCTTGTCCTGTAGAAGAAAAAGGCATAGATCCTATTGCCAGGTTGGAATGTGGTATATGACCAACTCCAAAAGGAAAACCCTGAAATGAAGCCAAAGCACCCATCATGGATGTGGAAGCACTAAATGGAACTAACAGAATACCCTTTGAATCGGTGCCAAATGGGAAGAATCCATAACTAAATGCATTGGCTTGGAAATTTCCACTTGTAGAAGGAATGGAGGTAGACCCAACTAAGGATGTGCTAGCAAAAGACCCAAATAAAGATGCTGAGGGGATAGAAATAGTTCCTCCCCCTTGTACTAATGTTGGAGTTTGCATGGTTGTAGCACTTGTAGTAGAAGCCATGCTTCTAGTGGTGGTCATCAAAGGTAAGCGCGTAATATGACTTGGATTTGATGGTCTATGCGTTGGATTCCCAGTGTATTGTAATACATCTGGATGGTTATAAGGTAGAGGAGAATTCGAAGCCGCTAACGACTCTAGGAGTTTTTCAACCTCTATGTTATCTTCCAATTGAAAGAGAACTTGAGAAAGAAATGGAGTGTTCCTCTCTAGTTCTACGGAAGTACCAGGCCTATCCTGAACACTAATTCCCCTGAGGAGAGGATCAATCCCCGATGCATTAGCTGCCATGAGATGAAACCTACCGGCAATATTACCCTTGTGCCTCCTAGGAGAAGGCTCTAAACTTGGTGGTGAAGGACCATGAAGTCTTCGAGACCGTCTAGGCGATTGGTCAACCACTTTGAATTTTTTTATTAGGATCTAATTAAAGACTCAAGAAAAAAAATGAGAGCTAGGCCAACTAAGAGCACAGAGCACACACTAAAAAGTCCCTAAAAGATGTCAGCCAGTCAAACAACTTTCAAGTATTTTTTCTCTGGGTGATGAGGACCGAACACCAAAATACAAGAAAGAGAAGTAAGGGGCCTTCAGAAGATAGTCTCGGATAATGACAGCCTAATCCTACCAGCGAAGGTAACACAGGAAGTTACGTTGACCTCTTAATAACAACCTTCGCTCGTGCAAGCCCCCAAGCTTCGCAAGGGTGCCCTCCAGTAGTACTATTGAGAGTGATACAACGTCGACCTTAGGTGCCACAGGATTCCCCTCCATAGCCACCTATGTAGATCCCTAGGAGAAGAAACTAAGGTTACCAACTTGTGTCAGAAGCCAGGCGGAATAGTCTTGAGGTAAGATCCAACAAGTAGGAGAGGGGGAATCTCTCTTCCTTATCTTAAAAAACCCTCGTGCTTAACTCCCAGATCCGGAGCTTTCCTAGTCTTCCTAACACTATTAGATTTGCACTCATTATTCAGACTCATATGTTTGATAGTTTAAATGGCCTTGGAGAGTTTTCTCTCCACACGCCTAATCCAAGGCCCTAAAATATCCTAAAACTTGTTGGTGTGTCTAAATTGACAATTATAAAAAAGTTCTAGTGTATTTTAATTAGCGCTTGTTTTTAAATGGGCTGTTCTTAAGTCAAGGGATAAGCGGAAATGAAACTTGTGCTGTTTTGATGCAAAAGAAATTAATAAAAGCGAAACTATATGCAAATGCACTCGTTTTGTTCTTCTATGAAAGAAATTTCTACTAGGTTCTGAGGAACTTCTAAGAAAACAATTAATTTTTCTTTTTTTTTAATCAAGCTTCACACTCACAAAAATTAACAACACTATGGATGCCCTAAAAGATGCACAAATTTATCCTAATGCAATGAGTACATGCTAATGCAAAACTTAAGACTACTCTAAATCAAAGAATGAAAGTAACTTGTTTATCAATTCTAATTAGCCACTTAAGATGTTTAGACTCACAAAAATTAACAACACTATGGATGCCCTAAAAGATGCACAAATTTATCCTAATGCAATGAGTACATGCTAATGCAAAACTTAAGACTACTCTAAATCAAAGAATGAAAGTAACTTGTTTATCAATTCTAATTAGCCACTTAAGATGTTTAGATAGAATATAAGATGCTAATTCTCATTTTCGTCCAAACACTAAAAGCAAATTTCAAGACAAACAAAAATGCACTTTCACTCACAAAAAGGAAACTAAATCAAAACAAGGCCAAAGAAAGCAAAAACCAAGTTTTCAAGAAGTTTTCTTCAAAAGCAAAAACAAAAATAACTTTTCAAAAGTGCTCCAAATACTATTGAAAACCTTAAGACCAAAGAATAAGCAACCAAAACACTTTGCAAGTTATCAACTCAAAATGGGTGAAAACTCAACAAAATAGGTGTTTCAAGATGCTCTCAACAACCAAAAAGTAGCAAAAAGAAGTTGGTGACAATGGTCAAAAGATCAAGAAAGACAACTCTCAAAATCATCACACAACAACTTTCAAAAAGCAAGAAAAGTAAATGGCCACAAAGACGCAATTTTGACATGTAAACAAAAAGATCACCAAAGAAAGGTTTGTCACAAAGATTGAGACCAATCTTTCTACCCTCGAAGACCAAAACAACCAAGATTCCCAGAAAGAAATCTTGTGTGCTTAAACAAAAATGTTGACGCTTGCAACAAAACAAAACAAGACCAACACTTTCCATAACCGGAGAGAGTTTGAAATCATGAACTTGCTGTAAAATAAAAGACTGACATAGAAAATTAACTGTTTAGGAAAGACTCAAACCAGCAGACAGATGTTCAGAAACAAAAATATTTGAAAAATCTTGAAAATTTTAGGGTATATGCGATTGTGACAATACACAGTTGTGTGTATATGCTATTCATTCCACAGAAACTTGCGTATACGTGGGTTCATATGGTGAAACTTGCGTACATATGCGACTGTAACCTGACCAAGATGCGAATATAACAGATCACAAGAAAAAACAAAAAAAGGTCTAAAGAAACTAATCAAACTTATAGTTCAAGTTCCTACAGGAACATACTACTCAATCACAGCAAGTAAATAAAGAGTTGAGCCCTGATTGGCTTGAATAAACCCAAACTAGGAACAACAATACTATTGTCCCCAGCGGAGTCGCCAATTCTGTTGAGGGACAAAGTCCCCTAGGGTCTTGGGTCAATATCCTAGCAGAGTGGGGGTTATCTACAAAGAAAAACAAGCATTCCATACAACCATGATACTAATATAAACAAACTACGCGAAGAGAGGTGCACTTGGGGGTCCTTCATTTGGGTAGATCCAGCCAAGGTCCAAACCCTCTTGGAGTTCCTTTCGATCCTTCAACCTGCAAAACAATCAATTCAAGGAAGCATAGCAGTATATGGACCAAGCATCATAAGGAAATCAACTTCATAGCACATTGAAAGGTAGTTAGTTATACAATTGAAACAACCATTCATATGTAAATCATAACATTGATATCATAAGGATGAAGAAGATTAATATCAGGAATAAGACAAGTGTTTCTTTTATTATAGATAACTAAAATACAATAAGGAATGATTTCACCTAAGTCTTCCTTTCGCAGGCTCCAAGCGGAACCGTCCTCTGGATTCGTCGAATCTCAAGCCTTCAGCAAACTCCTTCCATGACTCACTCAAGGATATCTCAACTAATGGAAAGCCATCATAACTCAAGGAAATAAGGGTTTCTTGTAATGGGGGAAGTGCTAGAAGCACAAGGATCTTTAGACCTGATCAGGGATAATCTCAGCAAGTGATTTTTCTCTCTATTCTCTCCTCTCTTAGGCCTTCCCATTGAAGCCTTTTTATACTTCTCCCAAAGTAGTTTTTAGTTGGGAATTCATTGGGAACAGGTGGGCCACGGGCACTAATAGGTAATCAATAGGTAAAACCTGTGATCTCTGCCCGAAATTCAGAATATTTAACTTTTTTTTAAGTGTTTTAAGACATATACGTGGGTTGGGTATACAAAAACCCACGTACACACGCATTTAGCTTAGGGCAATGTCACGTATAGGGAGTAAAACGTTGTTTTTTAAGTATTTGGACCACGTTTGGAAGGAGGGGTTGCCCTAGGCCATGAGTGCAACATCACAAACATCAAGAGTGAGATTTAGAGCTCTTTTAGTTCTTAGCAGTCTTTATAGAAGTTAGATTTAAGATTTTGTTAAGTACATTGTAAATCATTAGGGATTAAAGGATAATAAAAAAAAACCCAAAACAACATAAAACTGAAAAACAATGAAGTAAGAATGGTCATCTAGCACATATAGTGCACTACACTTCATCAGTTTACGATACCCGAATTGATAATTTATGTAGAGCAATTTAGGACACTAAATTGACCAAACAAACATTCCTCTCTAATTAGAACCCTTGGACCTCTATTACTTACCACAAATACATTTGGCCTCTCCAAATCATGGAATGGGTTAGACTGCCACGATGGCCAAGGACTGGTATATCTTTGGGTTGGAAAGCTCTACTCCATTCTCTCACGAATATTCGCAATAATTTGGCATGGCGGATAAATGATGGCACAAAAGCGCGCATTGGTCTGGACCCCTGGACAAGGGGAGGCGGTTGATACCAGCTTCCGAGAGAGTTAGTCCTCCATTTAAATCAGAGAGATACCAATGTTATTGCACATATTGCTGACCAGGATAATACCACCACATATGCATAGGCCTGGAAATCTGCACATGAGCTAAATATCCCTCCTCATTGGCATCAAATGTGGAATAATTACATCACTACATTGATTGAATCTCACATCCGAATTAAGGAGGAGCCTGATGAAATTATGTGGTGCCTTGTTGAAAATGGAGCATACACCCCAAAAGTTGGTTACCTTAGGCTGATAAATAGCAGACAGCCATAGATTACACAAGATTGGTGGCAAGCTATTTGGAAGTTAAAAACCCCACCGCGAACCAAGCTCTTTTGCTAGTGTATACTTAGCAATAAAGTACCCACAGGGGAATCCTTAACTCACAGAGCCATTCATGGACCACACTAGTGTGTTCTTTGTAAGCAAGAATCTGAAACGACTGATCATATTTTTCTTAAATGTGAGGCTACGGTCAATCTTTGGAGGTCTATCACATCTATGATTCATTTTACTGGTAGATGGGATGGGGAAAACATTAACCAAGCATGGAAAAACTGGCACAACTCACATCCTGGTTCAAATCTAATTTGTCTTCCACTGCTTATTTGTTGGTCTATCTAGCTGGATCGAAATAGAATTATTTTTTAAGATGGTGTAGTCAGATGGTAGATTATCACTGCAAAAATCATTTCCGCCTATCATGAGCTCCCTGAATATATTATGCCTCGCCCCCAAAGACCACTTGCCCTCGATCCCATTGATTAATCCATCCCTTGGGATTTTTTTACGGTGCCGCTCAGGAACATGGGTGTGGGGGAGGATTTCTAATGTACCTCTCTGACCAACATCATTTTAGGGTCAATATGGGACTTGGAGAAGGGACAAACATTTATGTTGAACTTATCACCCTTCGCCATTTATTGCATTTTTCTCTAAACCATGAATGCATCAATCTACAAATTTATGGGGACTCCAAAATCATTATTAATTGGTTCAATAATATCGCTACCAACCATGCACACACACTTAGAAATATTTTGGATGAAGTGAACATATTCAAAATTCATTTTAACTCCATTATATGTCATCATATTTATACGGAAGGTAACAACAATGCTGACAAGCTTTCCAAGGAGGCCTCACTATTGCCCAGAGGTCAGTGGATGATTCAGGAGCAGAGGGGTACTGCACAGTACCAATATTACCACAGGCCATATATAGATCAAGCATATCATAAGGTGGGTGGACCCTAAATTTTGTTGAAATTGCTCAGTTATAATTTACAATGTATATATCATAGTTTTATTTGCAGAATATATCTTATGATATCACCCTGCGTGGTGTATATATTGTAGATGTCACAGTTTTTGAAATATAATTTTTAGGCTCTCTCATGCTATCACCTTGCGTGGTGAATATGTTTCTTTTTTCCAACCATTTCAGGATTGGATTTTGATGAATTTTGTGACTTGTACACTGATATGACTAAGAGTCAATGATGCATACGTTGTCAAGCATCTATTATATGTAATTTTTCAAAATTAATGAAAGATTATGATTTTTCCTTGGGAAAAAATTATTAGATAAAAAAATTGGTTTCTACTATGCATCTTGTATAAAATTCAACATGGTATTAGAGATTTGTTGAAGAGAAGTCATTGAAGTCAACAACTTGATTGATTTTTGGACCTCTTGTCAAAATGGCACTAAATCTTAGAGTTGAAGACAGGTTAGATGGTGCCATCAACTTTAGATCTTGGAAGACCAAGATACTCATTATCTTGGAGGAGAATGAACTTGAGGATCATGTGGAGAGAGTTATTCCAGAGCTAGAGGAAACTAAGGAGAAATCCAAGTATAAGAAGAATGAAGCCAAGGCTAAGAGAATCTTAAGAGATTCTATAAAGGACCACTTGATTCCTCATGTTGTTGCATTAAGGCTGCCAAGGAAGCATGTGATGCTCTGGTAGGATTGTATGAGAGCAACAACATTAATGGGAAGTTAACCTTGAAAAATCATCTTCGTAATATCATGGTGACTAGATATGATTGTTTTGTCTCATATATTATGATATCCTCCCATATCATAGATAAGCTTGTATCCATTGGAGATAACATTGATGATACATAACTAGTTACAATTACTCTCAATGGATTTCTTTCCTCATGATAGTCATTTATTTAGGGAATCTGTGCACGAGAAAATCTACATATGTTTGATAAACTACAGACTAATTGTGTCAAGGAAGAGACCATATTGTTGTCCATGAATAATTTGCAGAATGTGCAAGATGAAGAAACACAAGCCGTTACAACTCATACAAGGAAGTAAAAATAACATGCATCAACAACCAATGTTGATGATGATGATGATGAGCATTCACCTCACAAGAATTCAAAGGAATTATTTGTTTAGGACCTACTACAACTAATGTTTGTGGACAATTGTGCCTCTAAACACATGACAGGTTTTGGATTTTCTATTACAAATTTTCCAGAGAGGGAGTTAAAAATCCTCAACAGTTTCTTCCTTAATCAAGAGATAAGTACTTCATATTTTTGTTTACTGTTATTATTATTATTACTTTAGGCCAGCCTCTTGTCAATGTAGTTTTCTTGGTTATAATTTTTTCTTCCATGACCTCTTGAGTGGAGTTTTGTAGGAAGAATTTTTGAGGGTGCCAATACAATAGACAACAACTTCAAGAAGTACAAATAAATTTTTGTGGCAAGAAGGTTCTCCAAAAAGGAGGGAGTGGACTATGAGGAGATGTTTTCTCTAGTTTCCAGATGGTCAGGTTCTTGTATGGCCTAAGAGCTCAAGCATAAGACTCAACATGAATGATTGATGTTTAAGAGGGAAGATTGTACAGATTGTTAGAACATCGAAGACAATGCCAGATGACTAGAAGAGCTTCCATATCTAAGGGAGAAAATAATTAGGAAAAATGGAAGGAGTAGCCTTCCAAGAAGATGTCATGGATTGAGATTGCTAGAGTAAATGCTCAGAGATAGGAGGTCTCTAGAAGTAGTATGCCTTCTATGAGGGGACCATGCGAGACAACCATATATACTTCAATGACATAGGGAGAAACATTGGCAGAGGGGGCATCCATGATTTCCACAAGAGGATCTACTTTAGCGTTAGAGAGAGCACCCGTTCAGGGTGACTAGAAAGCAATTGTGTTGATGGATCCAGTGAAGGAAGTTAGCCAATTTATGGTTGAGCTAAGGCATGCAACGAAGCATCAGTTAAGATACCTATGTGATACAATTGGATATGGTTAGAGATATGTCTCAAGTGATGATGTGAGGTTGCAGGGATATGTAGATTTAGATTAGAACAAGAGCACTAAGGATAGAAATACCACCTCGGGGTGCTAGTTCAGCTTCGGATCAGCTATAATTTCCTGGTTTAGCAGGAAGGATACTTTTTTCATACTCAGTACAACGGAGGTGGAGTATATCAAAGCCAGTGTCGCAAGTTAGGAAGAAGTGTAGCTTCAAAATCTTCTTGTAGGACTCTTTAATCTGGTCATTTCATCCAAGAAGAAAAAGGGAGCAATGAAGCTCCAATACAAGAAGCTCCAATACATATCCACAGATGAGCATATTGTAGAAATTCTCTCAAAGCCTCTATCTTGAATGAAGTTTGTATACTTCAGAGACAAGCTTGGAATGATGCAGAATGTCTCCTTCATTAAGAGGGAGTGTTGAAGTCTTTGTAGGATCAAGCAAACCATCTCTTGAGATGCCAGATGAACTTGGATAGGTTTTGTTAATTTGACCAAGGGAGATGGATATATTCGCTTGAGTATCCATGAAGGTCTTTGGATGGGTCATGATGATTTAACTAGGGGTGAATGAGCTAGGGAAATTATAGGATTGGAGAAATATTCTACTAAGAAGCTAGAAAGACTTGACTATGTCATATTGATTTTACTAGAGGAGATATATGTAATTCACCTGAGAAGCCATAAAGGAATTTGGTTGGGCCAATTGGTTAGAGGTGAATGGTCCACGGGCATATCTTCTCTTGAGAATCCATAAAGGACCTTAGTTGGGTCATGTTGATTTGACCATAGGAGATTGATACATTTAACTAAGGAGCCATAAAGGACTTTGTACATACCATGCTGATTTGGCCAAGGGTAAATGACCCAGGATACTCGCATTGCCTACTCTGGTATGGAGTGATCTATAGACATGCATATGAGGAGTCACATTTCCTACTCTAGGATGGACTGATTTATAAACATGCATCAAGATAGCAAGCTCTTGAACTTTTCTTATGAAGGAGAAATTTCAGCTAAGGGGAAATTTGTTGTAGCCAAGGATAAAACCATGCTTGTTAAAATGGATGTTGATTTTTTTGTAGCATCGAGAGACA
This sequence comes from Pinus taeda, assembly GCA_000404065.3. NCBI lineage: Eukaryota > Viridiplantae > Streptophyta > Pinopsida > Pinales > Pinaceae > Pinus > Pinus taeda. The sequence goes on along the minus strand of APFE031506186.1, from coordinate 4,965 downwards.
TTCCCACATGCCAAGAAGTCACCTAAGTCTATCTAAAATAATTGTGAAAATTGAAATCAAAGTTTTATTTTTCGGGCATCACGTAGTTTCAAAAAGAAAAAGTTTTCCCCACCATGAAAGGATGTGTCCCTTGATCAAAAATCAATCCATTTGACAAGTATATATGCATAATGTGACATCTTCATTTTGATCATCATCATCATCACATCCTCTCTCTTCTAGAGCAGTCACACGTGTGACAGAAAGAGACTGAATTGAATGAAATTTGACCATAGTTGACCATAGTACGGATCTGACTACAGGTTGAGTTGATCACAATTTGTTGACCACATGATCGAGCTTGATTACAAGTTGAAATTTGACTATTTTACTAACGTTGACTTTTATATTTGGTTGATTTGACTATCATTGACTTGATGGAAATTGACCAGGTTTGACTGGCATTTAGACCTGGATATTGGCACATATTTCTAGACAATTTGGATTTCTAAACTTTTCTAAAGAATAATCTCTCCTAGAAGAAAAGTTGTTGGGTTTTCTGCTAAGGTTGAGTTTCCCATAATAAAATTATTGTCACTATTGTGCATGGTTGTCTCTTTTTTATCTCCCTGTTTTCGCTGCATTTGCTGTTGAGATTTTTTATGTATAATTGCTCAATGATATTAGTGGCATGAGATAAATTGTTAAAGATCAATAAGTAGTAATTATCAGATCAAAAGATCGGTTTGTACTGTACATCTTGTAGAAAATTCAACACTTTCGTACTATTTTATTAAGAGAAAGAAGATCAATGCTAAATGGTGCATAAATGAGATCTTAGAAGGAATCTTCTTGAAATATATGGTAGTAGGTGTTTAGTTACTATACATCTTGTAGAAAATTCAACACTTTTGTAGTTTTTTATTAAGAGAAAGAAAATCAATACTAAATGGTGCATAAATGAGATCTTAAAAGGAATCTTCTTGAAATATATGGTAGTAGGTGTCTAGTTACTTAAGCTTTTGAGCATTTTGAATTGGGTTGATAGAGATTAATACCCCATAGATTATATTTCTATCATTGTAATCTCATAACCTAGCGTAGAGGTGACATTTACATAAAAGTCCTTGAAATAAATGTGCTATTAAAGTTCATGAGCTCAAAACATAATAATTATAAATATTGAAAATCAATTCCCAACACTAGCCTTTTAGAAAATCAAACTTCAAAATATTAATGAACGAGACATAAAAAAGTTAAGAATGAAAATTTATGAAACTCACACTTTAAGTGTCTAAAAAAACCAAAATATTTTGAGATTTTTTTAATAAATTTAAGTTTAATTTTACAAATAAAATTTAAATTTTATTTATTAAAAAATATTAAAAAACATATTAATCGATTAAAAAATAATTCAACAACTAAATTACTAAAATGTTGAAATCAAAACCTTATTAAAATACAAACCTTACCTATACCATTTTTATAATTCAAACTCATACAACTTTAATTCAATGATAGAATTGCTTATAATAACATGAAGAAATCTAGACTTTTTTGGTTTGTTATATTGGTTTCTTTTCAACTTACCAAATATTAAAAAAGCAAACATTATAGATTACCCAGAAACCCATCTTGAATTTTATATGTATTATTTAAAAATGTGAGAGACATGAATAAAAGCATGACAAATAATAGAACATTCCACGATACAACAAAGTTACACTGGGAACACTTTCCTTATAGTCAAATTTTTTACATCAACATTGCCACCCAAGCTTTTGGCAATCCATACAAGCTTATAATGACCATGACCACCAAACTATTGAAAAGTAGAAATCACGTAATCATATAGAAAATAAATAATAAATTGAAAAAAATATATATATATATATAATATATATATATATATAAATATCTTATTATTGAAAAATAGAAATCACATTATAATATAGAAAATAAATAAAAAATTGAAAAATAAAATAAAGTTGATGTTGTTTCATTTAGTTCTTGAGAATGAGTGGAAATATATATACATATATGTGGATATTTTTGTTGTGTATATAGAATGATGATAATGTTTTTGGGTGGACATTCCACTTATCTTTAGAGATCAAATAAAGCAGACATTATTTCATTTGGTCCTCGAGGATGTGTGGAGGATGTGTGGAGTGTCCACCCAAAAGTTGGACACTATTTTTATTCTACATACACATCAAAGATATCCAAAATTTTCAATATTAGATTTATGGATTGTGGAAGCCTATATTCTCTTATACAGATGCAATTCAACTTTTATTTTAATTTTTTAGTTGAAACTTAAGATGTTTTGTAAAATCATTATTTTTTGTTATTTAAAAATACATTTTAAATGTATAAATAAATTAAGTGTTCTAATAATTATGTCTAAAAACATTAAAATTAAACCGGATTTCACAACTCATATTATAAGTTTGGAAAATCCTTACCAAAATTGAAGTAACATTACTAACCTTAAAAAATAAACCCAAAACATAATTTTTTACACGTTATCGAAATATTAGAAAAAATAAAAATAAGAGATGATGTTAACAAAGTATACAAATATTTAAAAAAATGATAATTGCAATCATAAAAAAAAAAAACAAACACAGTCTAATGAGATTACAATTTGGCTTGGAAAATAATGAAAATTCTGGTATGATTTTAGCAAAAATCTGGCGGAAAGTTTGGTAAATCATACTAGAATTTTCACTATTTCCGAGCAAAATTGTAATCTCATTAGACTATTTTTTTATGATTGCAATTATCATTTTTTTTAAATCACAACTATCAACTTTCAAGTTCTTTTGGTGCTTCAAGAGTTTTTGATGGTGCTGAATCCATTTTCACCATAAAAGAAATGATTAAAACATTTCCATAGTTAATTTTGTGAAAAAAAAGGGAAAAATGTTTTTCAAAGCAAAATTTTGTAAACAAAGCCAAAAAAACCTAAATAATTGGAATCATTCATCTAACTGAAATATTTAATAGTTAAATTTCTTGTACTCTCTGTCATGGAAACTTTGGCAAAATTATGATAAAATTCAGCAAAAACATTTAGAAATCTAGATTATAGCTGTCAAACTTTAGGATTTTGGGTATCCAAAAGTTCTTAATGGAGCTGTATCCATTTCCACTATAAAAATAAACTTTTCAAACACTCCAACATTATGAAATTTAAAAATAAATAAATAAATAAAATTCCTACCATCCATGAGAATTTGTAACTTACGAGAATATAAAATACCTAAATTCCTCTTTCTTGAAGAGTGGATGGGGTTCATAAAATCTTTAACGTGATGATGATGGAGTTGTCTAACGAGGCGGAGGAATTGCCTGGACGGTCAAAAGTGGCCTGAATCCGGGCAAAAAAATTTCAAAAATAATTGTACAGGCTGTGTTTGAATTGTGTTTTTGATGGTGGAAATGGATTCAGCACCATCAAAAATGTCGAGGACACCTAAAATTTTGAAGTTTAACAACTATAACTTGGATTTACAAAAATCCTTGCCGAATTTTCTCTAAATATGACCGGAATTTCCATAACTTTCCGGCAACTCCTCCGCCTCGTTACACTACACAGATGATGATACATAACTTTCGCATTAAAGTCAGTCGACCGAACAACAAGATGAAACCGTTACACGTGTCTTTCCAGGCCATAAGGTTTTATTTTTACCTGGAATTTGACGTTGTATATAAGGTTTTATTTTTATTTTTTTAACATATTTGATGAAGAACGAAAATTTTGAGTGAAGAATTTTTCAGCCTTTATATTTTACATTTAAACATTTAAATTGATTGGTTTAAATTTTAATGAGTTATCCAGACAAAGGTCAATTTAGACAATATGATTATTTGCAATATTTATTTATTATTATTTTTTTTCAGTTTCTTATAAACACACAAAAAAAATTTGGAAAATTTGGAGTAGTGGCATTTTTTTATACTGACTTATATTTTATAATAATTTTTTGGTGTTATAGAGCAGGGTATAATTTTGGTGGGCATATTTTATAATAAATTTTTGGTGTTATAGAGCATGTGAGTAGGGTATAAATTTGGTGGGCATTCTTATTTATTAAGTAATTTTTTTTATGACAAAGTTTTTTTTTAAAACTATCTTTTCCATGATGTTTGATATTTATTTTTACGTATCATTTTCATATTATATATGTGCTTTGCCAATTTTTTTGTTGTAAATACAAAAGCTATTTTTTTGTTGATATAAGTTGTTTTGCTCTATTTTATAAGGAAAATATTTAATTCTAGCTTGAACATACAATAAGGTTCAACCAACTAATATTACAGATGCACATGTTTTATTTTACTTTGGAAATATCAAATATATTCAATCATGTTAATTCATAGATTTATGTAATTTCAACAATTTTACAAATCATTGTGAAATATTCTTGAAAAGTTTACAAGTAGATTGGTTAAGCCCAAAGGTGTAGACATGCCAAATGAATCTCAACATTTAAACTTCAAGATTATGTGTTCGAACTTAAGTGTGCACAATGTAGTATTTCATGATGTGAGTGGAGAGAAACACAAAATTTATCTATGGGTGAGTCTATGCTTATCTTAGAGTCTCGCCACTATAAGAGCATTTCCTCTTTATCTTGCAGCCTCATTTTGGGGTCTTAATATTTTTGTATGCCCCATCTTATGATATACTTATCTTGGAGTCTGAACTATCATAATCACGAGCTTGCTTCTATTATTTTCTGCAATCTTATTTAGAATTACTTATATAAAAAATATTACACATACACATATACGAGTAAATTTTGAACTTACTGGATGATTTTAAAATTGAGTAAATGTCATTAATAATATGCAGATTTTAAAATATGAGTATTTGAAATTTAAATAAACCAAATATAAATAAATACCGTTCAAATTTAACCTCTTAATATTATTAATTTTTTATCAATTCAACAAATATTAAAAAACCAATAC